>SNQJ01S0074635.1:15899-37283 GCA_010110895.2 Picea sitchensis | reverse complement strand
TAGTAAATTTTATTTATTGAAATATTAGATTGAATGTGCTAGATTAAGTGAATTTTAAATTTATTGTTCTGTTCTAAATCAATTGTAGTTTAAATTAAATAAGAGCATTACAGATAACAAGAAACTCAGTAACATTAGACTAATCTTGAAAACAATAAATGACCTAAGAAAGAAGGGCTGGAGGTGGAGGAGATTCCTCTTATAGTATGTGGATGTACCAACAAAAAACTATGTGTCATCTACAAGAGTGGAGATATCTTACTTAGGTATATGCCTTGACCTATCTGAAGGGAGAGTAACTAGTGTAGGAGAATCATGCTAGGTGTCACCATCATCAATAAAAAATGGAGTGATTTGTTAGGAGCATCTGCAACATGATAATTTTATGAACCATTGGAAAGAGTATTGGCATCTACAACACGTGGATTAGATGAGCTATTGACAAGAGTATCCTATAAATGTGAAGATACGGCTACAATAGGAACACTAGATGAATCATCACTAGGGTCCACGTAATCCATAGGAGTATACCTAAATACTATAGAAGGAGCACATGAGAGAGTACTCATAGAAGTAAATAGAAGACCAACATCATATTGTAAAAGATAAGGGTCCATCAAAATATGACATGAATCATTTGGAATAGGAATTGGTGATGATAAGTAGTACGATCCATGCAAGGATGTTGAGATCCATTTGAATAATATTTTGAAAGAATTAATGGGAAAGATCACGAGAGGTTGTGGGTAGGAACCTAATAAAAAATAGTCTTTCTATATTCAACCACCCTATGAGTGGCAAGGTCATAAATGTGATATCTCTGAAAATTTTCATTATAGCCAACCATAATTTAGTAAGAGTATGGAGATGTGGATGTGTTTTTCCTTTCATTGGGATCATGGGCCCATCCACTAGATCCAAAAATTATGGAATGTGAAATAGAAGGTTTGCTGACATATTATTTCTCAAAAGGGGTCATTCTAGTGATATCATGAGTAGGTTTTATATTAATGATATGGGTTGTACATATGCCTCTCCCTAGAATGAAAGATTCATTTTCTTGGAGTGAAACATGTAGTGAGCCATCGCCATGATATTCCTATTCTTTAATCCTATTACTTAATTTTTTTGTAGAGTGTAAGGAAGGTTTATCCACCAAGAGATACCTTGAGTCTAACGGCCCTTTGTTACACCTAAGAAAAGTTGAAGCACAAAAGGTAAAAAAAACAAAATGCATTAAGGATTTAACATCAACACATGATCATGGAAATGTCTATTCAACAGCATCATAAGTAAGCAATACCCATTACTCACCATGGAAATTACTAACGAAATAATCAATGTGTCAATGAAGGATAGCGACACATAAAAATAAATAGCATAGAAGACTAGCACGTCATAAAATCTTGAAGAAAATTACAACAACATTTAATCAGATAAGAATATAAAATGACTACCCGCCCCAACCTACCCTACAAGGTTAGGAACTCCAGGACACATAAGCAACGCTCAAGCCCGGGTTCCAATTGATTTTAACCATTTAAGGTCTCAGGGTTGGCGACTGTTCTGAGGAACAAGGAGGTTTCTATATCCCACTAACACAATCAAGTCCAAACTAACTATGCTAAATCAACAACATCAACGATAATCAATTTCATCAATCCATTAATCCTAATCCACAACTAAACATGGCACGCGAGTAATCATTCACATAACACATCATAGACCACATTAAATCCAGGGCGTAAAATAAATTATCAGTTATATTCATGGCGCAACTCCCAATCACAATATGAAATCATCCGTCATAATAAATTTTCATTTTGCGCAAGAAGACTAATATCTAAAACCATCATTCATGGCATTAAATTCCATTCACACGAGAAGTCCAATATCTAAACATCATATATTACATTATATTTCAGTGCGTGCAAGGAGTCTAATTACTCAACTAGTCATACATCACATTATTGAATTGCGTGCAAGAATTATATTCAATTAATCCATCATTTACACATCAACAATTCAAGACGCCTGAGATATCGACTTTATTTTGCAAGTGCAAGAGAATACAATTAATAAATCCATCATACTTAAACAATATTTAAAGGTGCAATAGTAACCAAATTATAATTCAATCAAGAAACATCAATATTCAAAGGTGCAATAGTAATCTATCTATTAATCCATCATACATTAACAATTTAGTGCCGCAAGTAATAGTTGTTAAATCAACATACATCAACAATTTTTTTCATAGTGCAAGTAGTCCAATGACTAAACAAACATTCCTACATCATATTTTTGTTATGTGCAAGAGGTATAAGATATAAACAAACATACACTTCAATACATAAAAAATGGCTAGGAAAAAGTGGAGACACAGAGCCTTGAGCTCCCCAAAACGTAGAGAAGGCCACATGCATTACTTATAGTTGCTCAACCAGGCTATCTCTCGGAAAGAGGTGAGCTTAAGTCGAATTTGGAAATGAAGGGAGAGGAAGTCGAAGTAGGTAATGGATAAGGAGTTGGAGTTGAAACTTGAAACCAACATTTCTTACATCTAGTTTAGTAGAAGTTGTTTGTTGACAATCTGGAAGAAAGCGTTGTTCCAACATGGAGAAAGAACATATACATTGTGCGATTCACATCATCAACAAATAATGATTAACACATTATTTTTGTTTTTCTAGCAAGGTTGTGAATATTCGATACTTTTTAACAGCCCCAAGGTGTGGTGATATTCACAAGTCATGATATGGACAAATTATTTATACGTTAGTAGGGAAACTTCTTTGAAATTATTCCCAATTTCCTAGTAGACGGATGTGGGGGAAAGTGTTTACATTTTTTGTTTGCAATGTGACTGGAATCATAATTTTTCCTTGTATAAATTACTGCTCTAGTTCACTTAAGCTCAACTTATGAATGTTTTCAAAGGGTTTCAAGAAGCATATTCAACGGATGAAAGTTCTTCTACATACATGTAATCTGATATCGCTACAGAATAATAATTATTCCTAATAAGGTTGCACAATAATCATTACTTCTTAGGAGCGAAACAACAAGAGTGGGGAAGAAACCAACTACTTGGCTTGGTCCACCCTATAGAGGAGAGAGTGCGGAGAAGAGAGAGGAAAGAGAAGGCAAAGTACAAACCCAGGAAGGAGCATTTGGATCTGTATCTATAGTGATAGGGGTCTTTATTATAAAAAGGTTGATAAAGGTTTTGAATCCTTCAAGAAGGAAAGAGCAGAAGGATAGAAATTTTCAAATGAAGGAGGTTAATCTCTTTAAAATATTTCAAATAAAAATATACGAAAATTTTAATAACAATATCATAAAAACATGAATAAGCCTTATCATTGAGAATTTGATTGGTGGGAAATTCAAGCATCCTTTATAGAACATAAATCTTACTGAAATTATAGTTGATCCAAGAAATGAAAACTATATTCTCCATATTGTCACATCCAAATTTCCTTTTAAACATCTAGGAATCTATCAATCAATATTCTAAATACACATAGTTGCGGCAATACTTTAAACTCATTTACAAATTAAATCTTTTACAAGTGCAACTCAAATAAAAATATTGTATCTAGCGAGAAGAAATGCGAAGATGTTCTCTCTCTCTTGTGCTCCATCCAACTCCTTGCTTGCTAACTGTGAATACCTCACCAGTACCTCCCAGCCAATGCTAGGGGTACTCTTCTTCCCTCTTAGTCCCCCAAGCCACAAAGGGGGCACACATTAACACAACCAAACACTCTAGCTCCCATCTTGCCTCACAAGGTCGAGCTACCACTCTCTCTCTCAAGTTGGGTATCCCAACTCTCACAAGAAAAATCAGTCAAAGAAATTCTGGAAGCATAAATTTACGCATACCATTCATGATCCTCTTTTCCCCCTTACCAATTACCTTATAGGATATTTCTTCAAGACACACTCCTTTTGCAAATTTAATTTATTTCTTAATTAATAAATTTTAGAATTCCCCCCGTACACTTGTCACCCTCTCAATAGTTGCACTAGAAAAATTCCAAAATTTAATTTAATTATAAGTCACTTTCCCTCACATCTCCTAAAGGCACTCCTTAAATCACTCCTAGTTTTCTTTTATTCCATTATTCCCAATTTATGAATGACACCTTTCTAAATCTGTGTTGAGTTAAAAATGGGATTCTTCTCTAGTTAACTAGTCTCTAGATTCCTCTATATGCTTAGACATTCTTTTTATATTTATTTCCTTTCTTATCTTAATTTTCAATTTAGTATTTCTTGAACATAATCATATAATTAAATCTTTAGATAAAATATTTCTCTTTTAATTCTTAACTTGATTTTTCATCATCCCCCTTTTATTAATTTATTATTTAGTTTTTAGTCTTCTTACCCTATTTAGACTTAGGATTAATTTTTAAACCATACTTATAGTTTTTAAGGGGATTTTATAATTAATAAAAATTACTCATTTAATAATTATTTTAAGTCCGACCATGTCAAAAAAATTATTTTTTTCTAGCCAGCTAGGTTCATTGACTCACCTTTATTAAAATCAAGACGTTCCCTTCAATACGCACTTTGTGCTCCAAGGGTGTCACTCGCCTTTATTCAAGTTTTTTTTATACGACATGCCCTTCAAGACACACTACGTGCTCCAAGGGTGCCACTCGCCTTTGACTAATTTTGGTAGTTTTTTCCATCCCTTGGAGTCAATACTCCAGTAGGTGACCTTGTGAGAGACTAAAGGCCTCTAAGGAATAAATACCCTTCCTTATTGCACTCCCCTAAAAATCTTTGTGAGCAACTGTCTCATTTTTCCCTCATGGAATCGTGAATCTCTCGAACTAGGTAATCATTAACCTACAATTTGAGCCATGACGGGAGTGCTAGTAGGCTATGGAAAGGATGTTGCCACACCTCTCTCTCAATATCTGGTTGTTTTGTATTGCCCCTTTAATCCTTATGTGAGTCTGATTAGCAAGCTATCATCAGCCTGCATCCATCAATGAAACACTGTAAATGATCCATAAACAACATCATAATATACCCTATCATATGCCACATAAGCATAAATAGAAATATCCAAACCATATGCAGTCCACTCCCTGGCTCGATCCAGAGTCCAAGGAGGTCCATTGATGCCATCGACATATTCAATATGTCGAGTGTCCTGCGCACTTAGGAGAAACCTATCAATAGCACCTATTTATACATAGATATCAAATAATATAACATCATAATCCAACAACATCATCATCTAAATCCATAAGTGAAACAGACAACCATATACAAAACTAGATCACTTGCATGCAAGTGTCCTTAAATAATAAGTCAAATCATGTGTGCGCAAGAGTGGGATGTTACATTGAGATACAAGAAGTCACTAGAAATGATTTCTAACATATTGAAATCTTCCATCAATCTAGCTAAGACACATAATCTTATTGTTTCTTTAATTTTCCACAAGATATCTGAATTATCGAAAATTTTCAAACTAGAAGATTAAGAAAATCGCAAGATGAGATGATACAGATGAGAGATTGAGATGGTGTATTTACACACAACTCAATTGAGACATCAATTTAATATGGGGGATGTGTCCCTTCAAGTGTGGGGGTATGGTTCCACAAAATACGATCACATACACCAAGAGGGTTATTAATCCTGCATATC
Organism: Picea sitchensis; assembly: GCA_010110895.2. Taxonomy (NCBI): domain Eukaryota; kingdom Viridiplantae; phylum Streptophyta; class Pinopsida; order Pinales; family Pinaceae; genus Picea; species Picea sitchensis. The sequence continues at coordinate 31,604 of SNQJ01S0074635.1, read as the reverse complement.
AATATTCACTTGGTTGGCATTAACCATACATAGTAATATAATAAATAAATAAATAAATATGGCTTTAACCATAATTACAAGTAATAGTTATACATGATATTTGGACATATGTACATATTATTAAAAATCTTCCAACACCCCCTCTTGATTTGAGTAGGGGTTCACTTAGAGAAATATTTACAATATAAGATTGCAAATTTAATTCTTGTATTAATGTTAAACAAAGGAACAGGTCACCCCCTTGAACTACACATTGATTCTTTATAAATCCATCAAGAGTATCAACCATCGAGATTGAGGCCCTAAGAGGTTTAGGTGGGAGATGATATAGTTTGATAGGAACACTAGAAAATTGAGTGATGTTCAATGGTGGAGAAGATTCCTTCTTATATTTCTCAAATGGGATAGAAATAAATTCAGTAGCATTCGATTCATATTGAAACAAATCAATGATATAAGAAAGAAGGGCCTAAGGTGGAGGATATTCCTCTTGATAATATGTGGATGGACCAAAAAACAAAATTTTTGCATCAACAAGAGTGGAGATATCTCACTTAGTTATAGGCCTTGACCCATCTAAAGGAAGAGTAATTGGTGTAGGAGAATCATGCAAGGTTCATCATCATCACTAAATAAGGGAGTGAGTTTTTAGGATCATCTGCAACATGAGGAATGGATGACCCATTGGAATGAGTATTTCCATTTGCAACGTGAGGACTAGATGAGATATTGACAAGAGAATCATATCAAAGTTTTGAGACATATACAATAGGAATACTGAATGAATCATGATTCATCACTAGGGTCCACATAATCCATAAGATTCTACCGAGATATTATAGAAGGAGTCCATGAGAGTACTCATAGAAGTAGAGAGAGAACCAACATCATATCGTGAAAGAGAAGGGTCCATTAAAATATGAACTGAATCATTTGGAAGAGGACTTAGTGATGAGAAGCAACATGATCCATGGAAGAATGACGAGACCTATTTGAAGAACCTTTTGAAATAAGTAATGGGAAATATCATGATATATTGTGAGTAGGAACCTCAACAAAAATAGTCTTTCTATATTCAACCATCCCATGGGTAACTAGGTCATAAAGGTGATATCTCTGAAACATTTTATTGTATCCAACCATAGTGTAGTAAGAGTACGTAGATGTGGATTTTTTTTTCCTTTCATTAGGATTATGGTCCCATGTGCTAGATCCAAAAATATGAAATGTGAAATATAAGGTTTGTTGGCATATCATTTCTTAGAAGGAGTGTTTCTAGTGATCTCATGGTTAGGTGTTCTATTAATGATATGGGGTGTACAAACATATGTCTCTCCCTAGAGTGAAAGCTTCATTTTCTTCGAGTGAAGCATGTATTGAGCCATCTCCATGTTAGCACTATTCTTTAATTCTACTACTTAATTTTTCTATGGAGTGTAAGGAAGGGTTATCTACCAAGAGATACCTTGAGATACAAGAAATCATTGGAAAGGATTGCTAACATATTCACATACACCATCAATCTATCTAAGAACCATGTGCTAGATCCAAAAAGTATGAAATGTAAAATATAAGGTTTGTTGGCATATCATTTCTTAGAATCATATCATTTCTTAGAAAGAGTGTTTCTAGTGATCTCATGGTTAGGTGTTATATTAATGATATGGTTTGTACAAAAATATGTCTCTCCCTAGAGTGAAAGCTTCATTTTCTTGGAGTGAAGCATGTATTGAGCCATCTCCATGTTAGCACTATTCTTTAATTCTACTACTTAATTTTTATATGGAGTGTAAGGAAGGGTTATCTACCAAGAGATACCTTGAGACAGAAGAAATCATTGGAAAGGATTTCTACCATATTCACATACACCATCAATCTATATGTTGGTTACTTCTTTCCTTTACTGTCTGAGTTATTGACCTGGGTTTCATGTATTTCAGGTTTCCAACAAAGCCTCTAAAACTATTGGCCCTCATGGTAGACCAGGAGGCAACACAGTACAAAGAATGCACTATGCAGTCTCACCTGAGATAGCTTTAAATGGGTGGTTGTAAGACTCAGGTGTTTATAGCCTAGGATTGAGTATGAGATAGGGGTTTATTATTCATATCCATATACTACGAATTGTGATTGCAATCTACTATTACTCACGGGTGTGCATTTATCTTTCACAATTTATTTCTTGAACAACACAATCATATTCCATAACAATGCATTAACTCATTCATTAAGCATAACAACTAACTACTGAAAGAAAACAAATATGTACATGCATTCATCACATTACACAAATATTACCATGGTTCACCCCCTCCTGGGCTACGTCCACAAATATTTGGCTCTTGGCTCTTTTATTATGGTAATTCTGCATCTCCAGTGTCGCGCGCTTACAATTCTCCTAAGATGGGTAAGATCTGTATGAGGCGAACTAGATCGCACCATGCTCCACAGCCTGCGATCTAATCCTCGACTCTTCCTTCTCTCCTCTATTATTATCTCACCATCTTACAAAAATGGTTCATAACAGTATTACATAATGCATCAACTCATACATGACTATGATGGAATACTACAAAAGTTGAACTAATACAAAAAGTGAACCAACCTCTATATGATACCTGCGTCTCTGTATTTATATATATCGGGATCTTCAGCCATTTAAAATGTATTACCAAAACCCTAATCCTACCGACGTTAGGTATTCCTCCCATGCGCACGTGTTGTTCTTCCTCCAGCTGTCGCTTTCCTTATGCAGTCTTTCTTCCATGTGCACGCGTTGTTCTTCCTCTAGTTGTTACTTCAGCTTCTGCATGCTTTATATCCCACGATCATCCTTCTTTCCACTTCGGCCTGGTGCCAACAGGCCCCCAACACTGACATGCGACTCGTCCCTAGTCACCTAATCCTTTTGAGCTTCTTCGATCTCCATGGTGATCATCTTGAACTTTTCCTTGAGCTTTGATAATTTTGTCAGTGTCTGCGTGATCTTCTCCTTGATGGTGTCTACTACCTAAACTGCCACTTCATCGCTCATAAATCCTGCACATTCGGCTTGGGTTTGTAATATCTATGTTTTATATCCTTTTTCCTGTGCGAGTACTTCTACTACCCATTCCTGTAGTGTCTCTATTTGAGCCTAATGCTCTTGTTTCTGTGTTTTCATAGTGATAAGTTATGTCTGCATCTTCTTCATCTCCTGCGTCCCTTTGACTCGTTCTAGGATTGGTATCGGCTTTTGCCTCTGTTTGAGTTCTTGGATAGCTGCATTGATCCTTTCCTCTTCCTTGTCCCAATGTTAGACCTGTGGATCCTCCTTCGACCTTGTCCAAAGTTGTGCTTCTTTATCGAACAATTTAGTTGTTGTGATAACCTGTTGTTCTATCTCTTGCAGTTGTGTTGTTGCTTCTTTCTTCCTTTGCTCCTTCACTACCAGTGGAGTGGTTGGTGTGAGCTATTCTCGGATATTCTCGATCTCCTTTTGATATTGATCAATTTCCTGTGCAATCTGGTCGATATTTTCTGCTACTGGGAGTTCATTTCCTTGCACGGTGCTTAGGAGTTTCTCAAAAATTCCTCCCACTCTTCGTTCCAATTCATTCCCGCGTTATTTTTCCTCCTGATTTTCGAGCTTGGCCTGCTCACAAAATTTTTCCAGCACCTCCCGCTTCTTTGTTGCTTGTTGTAGCTTGAATAAGTTTTTATGTGCATGATATTGTACCTCGTGGTCGACACTAACCTACAATTTGTGTAGTGCCCTTGGTGGCATCCATGTCAAGACCAATTAGATGTGGTATAAATCCTTCAAGGGTGTCTGCCCCATGAATTCATCCATGTGCAACATGCTAGGTTTGATGTAGATTGTTGCATTTGCATGTGGCATGGAGTGGACTAGGTCTCGTTCTTCTACCTCCACTCTTTATTTGGTTGGTATTGTGGATGGATCTATGCCTCTATTGCTGCTTGTTGTCTGTGCTTCCCCAAATTTCTTGAGGAACTGTCCCATTTCTGCTAGCTCTTTTTGTAGTTTATCCCTGTGATGTGTTGCATGATCGAAATATTCTGCTAGGCAATCCTAGACCATTCTGGCAATCATTTCCCCATCATCCTCCATGATCGTATAGTCTGGTGATTATCGTTGTGCCTTTGATTTATTGCACGCGCCTCCTTCCTGCGCGGTTGGTCTCTTATTTCCCCCTGGTTCCTATGTGATGGGGTTTGGGGCGGTCTCCTATGCTCCCTTGGCCTGTTTCTATTGTCCGTTGGTCAGCTTTGTAGTCTCTTTCTTCCCCTTCTGGTTCCTTGTCTACTTTGACCCTTCATCTGCTTGAGTCGGCTTGGTTTGTCCCGTCCTTGGTTTCTTGGGCACTGGGATTTCCGGAGGTTGTGTTTCTGCATGTGTTGCCTCTCCTTCTATTATTCTTTCTGGTACTTCTCGGGTAATGGTTTGGATCCTCCATTCATCAGGCCATTTGTTGATGACCATGTCAATATCACCCTCTGTGATGTAATAGCGCATCTCTAGCAAATGTTTATCTAGATCCTGCCTTGGTTGTAGCCACATTGTTTGTCATGCAGCCCGGAAATTGGCGATGTCTGCATATCGCATGACAACCTCTAGTGTTATTCTCCATGATTAGCTGATAACTTCATGTATTCCTCGTAGGTATGCTTCAAATATGATTATGTTCTCACTCTTATGCCTGGCATGTGGCCCAGATCTCAGTAATAGGTATCTTGCTCCCACTTGCTGTGGTCTAGTACAAAAAATTACATACACTGGTTCTCGCCATCCCATGAAGGCTATTAGTGTGATTTGCCATGAGTAATGGAACTTTGTGCCTAGGTACTATGCATCCTTGTAGTCCACTTGAAATAATTTCAATAAATATGGTGCCCAGCTCATAGAGGTGCCTTCTGTACACTGAGCTGTAACTGCAATGACTCCTATTGATACTTCATCTTTGCAACATTTTATGAGAAATTTGGAAGCTAAGATCTTTGCGCCCAATTGTGTAGTTGTGTTGTTTATTCGTTTGATCATGATGCCCCTCGTTCACCTAGAAGCACCATATTTCTTCTTCATTTCCTCTTCTAGCACTTTCTCCTTGGATTTTTCGTCCAGAATCAACACGAGATCCATACCCCAGGTTGGTAACCTTGTGATTTGTGCGATAAGGTCAACAGTTATGGGGACAGGTTTTTCCAGCCATATGTCCCCTCCATGTGTGACTGATAACAACTACTTGACGTATGTTTTCGCGTGCTGGCCTCTGCCAAAATGTGGTAGCTTCAGAAAACCTAAGATTCATGTTTTGTCCAGCCTAGCTGCCCACTGGTGTGGCTGGTTGATCGTTTCTCCAAGTCAGGTTACACCTATGGTCTACATAAATACCCTCTGCACAAGTTCCAGGAACTTGTTTTCGTCTGATACATCATGGTCTGAATATTTGAGCTTCCCGACATGACCCAGTAGCTCTAGTTCTACCTGTACTCTAGTTGGTATGCGTGGTAGAAAATTTTATGTTGCAGATTTCTTGCGGGGTGATCTCGGTATATTAACTTTGTCTTCCTATTGTGGTGGTTGGTTTGAAGTTCCAGAAACTTCTGGTTGCTCCCCCATAAGCCATTTTGGCCAAGTCGAGGCATTTGTAGTGGTCTCCTCTGGTGGTTGACCTGAAATGGTCATTTGCGACTTGTCTGGTTGCACTCTAGTTGCACTGTTTCTTCTAGATTTTGTGTCCTTCCATTCACTTCTTGGGTTTCTTCGGTGCTTTTTGGTTGCACTTCCTGTTGGGTTTTCGTTACCTCATTCTGAGTATCCTGCACCACTGTTGGCGTATCGTCTTTCATGGCCTCTGCTTGTGGTTGTTTAATTTCTTCCACAATCGGTGTAGAGTTCACCGGTATCATCTATGGGGATGGGATTTCTTCGATGTCGACGATCTCTAGCTGTTGTTTTTCATTTTCTTCCAGCAGTCCTCGTGACCTAGTTTGAACCCTGGTTGGTCTGGCTGTCTGGATTTCTTTTGCTGGCTTCGGTGGTGCCATAGTGGTGACTGTCGAATGTTTGTTGAGTTCGAATAACTTCGGTGAGCTCTGTGGTCTCACTCTATTCGTTCTGGCTACTATTACTCTCTCTATGTTTTTCTTTCACAAATAGACTAGTTGCTCCCATGCTCGCATGTTGTATGGGCTTGTCACGAATCTTTTCTAGGACACTTCCTCCATTATGCGTTTAATGCATCATAACTATGGGTTCAATTCATATGTGGTGGTTTCAAACTTTCCATTATGCTTTGTTTTCCATCTCCCGTTGGCATGTTTAATGTGATGTCCCATCGATTCTTGCCATGCTTTAATTCCAGTTAGTGTTGTCCTGTCATCCTACTTTTGTCGACTTTTTGTTTCCCACTTATTTTCCCTTTGTATGTAACAGTTGTTCGTGCCTTTGCCAATTTTTTGTTTCGAACGTCATATGGAATTTCTATCTCTGGTGTGTTGCGCGCTTTTTAGTCGTGTTTCCTTTGTGTTCTCTTTTTGATTTAATTTTTTTTTTTTTTTTTTTACTGTGCGGTGGGTGGTCGACTATCCTTATACAGCTTCAGTTGGCTGCCATTGATCATTCCTCTGAGGTTTTCACTTGCTAAATCTCGTAAATTTATAGCTCCTCCATATGTGACATATTTTACCTCATATGGTCCTAGCCAATGCATTCTAATCTTCCATGGGTGCTGAAACGACTTGTTTTTGTAGAGAAATACTAGATCTCCTTCCTTGAACTTTTTCTTCTTGATATGTCGATCATGCCAGGATTTGTCTCTTTCTTTCTGCACTTATTGACGGAATCCTGCCAAGATTCGGTCTTCCTCCATTGACAAACACTGATTCAGTCTTTCCTATACTGTGCCTCGTTCTGTCATTTCTATGATAGTTGATACGCATAAGCTGGGTACTAAAACTTCTATTGGCACTACTGCTTCTTGGCCATAGACTAGCTTGAATGGTGTGTTCCCTGTCAACTTTTTGCATGTAGTTCGATACGCCCATAATAATACTGGTACTTTGAGTTCCCAGTCGTCTCTGTTGACGTTACAGATCTTTTTCAGTGTGTTCTACATAATTTTGTTGAAGGTTTCTACGGTGCCATTTACCTGTGGATGATATGGTGTGCTCTTCTGGTGATGAAGTTAAAACTCTTCATTCATTGAGCAGATGGTGCTATTTATAAATTTTGTGCCTTGGTCGCTCATCAAAACTCTTGGGCACCCAAATATAGTGATTACTTGTTCAAACAAGAAGTGTGTAGTTGTCTCTATGCTGCAATCTTTTACTGGTGCGGCTTTTGCCCATCTTGTTAGGTATTCTGTCACGGTGATAATGTATCTTGCCCCTGTCCTTTTGGTTGGTGGGTTGATTGCTCCCACAAAGTCTATTGCCCATTTTTCAAATCCTTGTAATGTTACTTGTGGTTGTAGTGGCATCTCGTCCCTTATGTTGGGTTTTCATACCCTTTGACAGACATCGTATCTCTAATAGTACTCTTTCAAGTCCCTGTGAATCATTGGCCACCATAGTCCTACATGTAGTACCCTCTGTGTGGTAGATTTTCCTGCATAATGCCCTCATGCGATTCCCTCGTGGGCTTCTGCTAAAATTCTTGGTCGTTTGTGCTCTAACACGTACCTTCGTAAGATGTTGTTTGCACCCATATTGTATAGGTGTCCTACGATCAGTTGATAGTTGGTTGTGTGGAATACCAGGTTATTCTTCTGCACGGTGGTATACTCTTGCGGCGTAGTACCTGTGCTTAAGTACTAGATGATCTCTACGAAGTAGTCATCAACAATCTGTACTGAGAATAACTATGCATCCGAAAAGTTGTCTTCTAAATTCCTAGGTTCTCCATTTGTGACCCTGGACAGGTGGTCAGGTCCTGCATTCAATTGTCTTGGTTTAACTATTACTTCAAAATCAAATTCTTGAAATAGTAGTAACCATCGACAAATTATCCCCCCCAACACTGGCTTGTTGACTAGGTATTTTAGGGTTGAGTGATCTGTAAACATCTTAAACTGTTTTCCCAATAGGTATTGTTTGAACTTTTGTAGTGCATAGACCATGGATAGGCCTTCTCTTTCTATCGTGTTATAATTTTGTTCTGATTCTGATAACTTTCTACTTGCGAACGTTATCAGGTGATCCAAGACTGCTAGTCCTTGCTGCACTAAGATGTCTCCCAGTGCTATCGTTGATGCATCTACATGCACATGGAATGTCTTTTCCCAGTCTGGAAATACTAATATTGGGGTAGTAACCATATTTTCCTTCAGGTTATCCGGACCATGTTGACACTCATTGTTCCATTGATAATTTGTATCCTTCCTTAACAGTTTTTCCAGTGGTGATGTGATCTGCGCATACCCTTTGATGAATTTCCTATAGTATCCTGTGTGCCCTAACATTTCTCTTAGCTGACGGGTTGTTTTTGGTGCTGGTAAGTTCAAAATGACTGTGATATTGGCCGGATCCACCAGCAAGCCTTGTTTGCATACTATATGGCCCAATAGTATCCCAAACGATGTTCCAAATATGCATTTCTTGATGTTCAGTGATATCTACATTGTCTACATCGCTCTAACATCAGTTGTAAAACTTCCACGTGGTTTTTCAACAGACTATAAATTGTCCAGTCATCCAGGTATACTTCGAGAAACTAATGGATGAATTACTTAAATGCTGCAATGACCACTCTGGAGAATATTGCGGGTGCATTCTTCAGTCCAAATGGCATGACTGTGTACTGATAAGATCCCTATTCCGTCGCAAACGTGGTCTTGTGTCTATCCTCTTGTGTTATCTTAATCTAATGGTAGCCTGAGAATCCATCAGTGAATGAGTAAGCTTCATGTCCCCCCACAATCTCTAACACTTCATCCATGAACAGTGTAGGGAATGGGTCATGTAGGCATGCATCATTCAACTTCCTCAACTCGATGCATATCCTGATCCCTCTTCCTTGTTTCTTGTCCTATACTACCATCAGGCTTATTCATTCTGATTCCTCAACTAGTTCGATGATGTCGGATTCAAGCATCCTATCGATCTCATATTTAACTTTGTGTTTATATATGGGGTTCATTTTATAGGGTCGTTGTCTAATAGGTCTCGCTTCAAGTCTGAGTGGTGTCTTCATCTCTCCTAATTCTTCGTTTATACCCTTCATCTCTGTAAATGTTGTGGGAAAAAGGTCGCTATATTCGTGCAACAATTTGGTGATGCTTTCTACTATCTTCTCATCCCAGTAGTCTCCAATGATGGCCATTTTGGGCTGCTCAGTTGTCCCAATGTTAACTTTATTTACCTTGATTGACGCAGAAATGACTTCTGATTCTATGGGTAGTCCTTCCACATCTCTTTTGCCTTCTACTTCTTCGATCTGAATATCGTGTGGATCATCTTCATCTAGTGCTTCCTCCTGTACATGGTAACATGATAGTAGTTCCTTGACTGTCTCTTTATTCCACTATTTCTCTTCCGTGATAAATTCTATTTCTGGTTCTTTGATGAATATTACTCCTTTGATTCGTTTGAGGGTTGCGTCTATGTTGGGGTTCTCAAGCTCGAATGAGAAAGTGATTGTGAAGATTTGTTGCAATTTCCTCCATGTTTTAGTTCCTTTGCGCAATTCTTGGTCTGTATACTAGTTCCCTAGTATGCCCTCTAAAGTATGTATGAAGTGATGAGGCCATTCCTTGGGTGGTGTCATTTTCCACAGTGTTTTTCACTTCGCCAAGTGTTCCGCTGGTGCCTCTTGTCCTTCACATTTATATTGTTTGTTGTATTCTTGTTCTGTGTCGAACCTTATGCATAGTAGTTGCTTACATTGATACCAGTCTGTGATGGTCTCTTTATGTGCACCCCACCATCTTGCGGGTTTGGCCTTGAGTGCTAAGTCAAGTGCTAATAGTCGTTGGTTTTCTAATACTTCATCTTCATATTGTGTCAATAATGTTTACAAATCATTTAATCTATGTAAACTGGGTGGTTATCGGATTTCTATGCCTACCCATCTTACTGTGCATTCTATTCTTTCACATCTTCATGTGGATACTTCGTGTAGTCTCTGCTGCTAGTTTTCTAACTTGGTGTCTGAGTCTGTTGCACATGAAGTAATCCTCCGCCAACTGAGTACCCCGTCTGCAGTTGGGTTTACGTAATCCTCATCGCGTGCAGTTTTTCTATACAACTGGACGATCCCTTCTAAGTCCAACCAAGTGGGCTCTACGAACCTCTCCCCTTTTGATGGATCTAGAGGTGCTATGACCCTGTATTCTCCGGATTCAAATGTCATTTTCCTGGTTTTCAAATCGATTATGGCCTAGTTTTCAAATTCCCAATCCAAACCAAGCAATGTTGGGTAAGGTGTTGTGTCATCTACTATTTCAATGACTTCAAAATCTGCTTTAGTGCGCACTCCATCTAGATCTACTGTCACTCCTTTCAATCTACCTATTGGTAGGACTCTATGCTAATTTGCTATTTTTAATTGAATGGTTGAGTGTCCCAATGTTGGTTCTCCCATGCAATTCCATGTCGTCTTTGGTATCACATTCAATTTAGATCCTAGGTCTAGTATAATGTCTCCCTTATTGAAATCCCCAATGTTAGCATTTTGTCTAAATTCCCTACTTGTTCTTCGTCTTGTGTGTAGGTGATTGACGGTTTTTTGTTCTAGATTTTCTTCTGTCTCGCTGCTACATTTCTCTAGTATGTTTTGCAATATTTTCAGAGATGAATGATCACTTAATACTTTTATGCATGATTGCAAAAATCCTTTGAGTGTCCTTATCCCTTGGTCTACGTTCCATTGGTATGGTCCAGCGATGGCGGCATCTCATATTCTAGGGCTTCCTTGAATGGTTGCGTAGTTGAAGTCGACGCTATGTCCTCCTTCTTAAATTCTTGTATGGCTTCCTTAAAGGTCTCCTTTTCTTTTGGTGCATCGAACTGCTTTATTGGTTCAGTGTTCTTCTTTACCCATTGGTTCTATGTTGGTTCCTGTCGAATTGCATCAGTTCCTGTTTTTGTTCCTCCACGAGTGACTATGTTGATGTTTCGTCCGTCATCCCTTGCTTCAGCTGAAATCCATTGAACATTTTGATTGTTCTGGTTCCTCTTTTCCTTAATATTTACTAGTAGTGTCGGGCATTCCTCTGTATCGTGGTCTGATGCGTGACAATACATACAAGTTGTTGGTGGAAGTGGACATTCCCATGCATAATGTCCCAGTTGTTGACAATTGTGACATGTGGATGGTCCTCTACCACATCTGAAACCTCCTATAGCTTGTGCTCCTCCTCAGTAGCCTTCTCAATCACCTCTCAGTGCATTATACTGTGGTTCCCGATTGTACTGTGCGGTATTATACTAGGGTTGTGTCGGGTTGTAATGCGGTTGTGTGTTATTGTATGGTTGTTGCGCAGTTTTGTATGGGGTTGGGGCCTAATTGAACTGTGGCACTACTTGCCCAGTCATCATTTTGGCCTATACCCTATATGCATCTGATGTTCTGTCCTGCATCAACTCCATAGTTCTACAATCTTTATCATTGTGGCCCATTGATTTGTAAAAGGTGAAATATGAATTCTTTAGAAATGTCTGGTATTTATGCATCATTGTCCAGTGATAAGGATCGTGACCTGGTTTCTTGCATATTTTGCACCATAATCCTCCCCGTGGTAGTGGATTTGGCATACCGTCTGTAATATACTTAGCGAATGTTGGGCATTCATTCTTGTGGTGTCCTTTCATCATGCATGTGGTGCACCAAATGACTTCTCATTTGTCCTTGTTCTTATTATGGTTCAGCTGAAATGTTAAGTTCTTCAAATCCTCCTTCAACTCTTTGATAGTAGGGTCCATCTATCGGTACTGGTTCTCTTCCAGTTACAAGGCTTCTTGCAGAGCCTCTACCTGCATCTGAAACTTATGTTGTCGTAAGGGATATTTTAAGTGTGGGAGTAGTGAGTTGATAAATAGGTGTCGATGCTGCATCTCGGTCATAAGGTATTTTAGTTTTCCATTTAGTCACTTGAATCTCTGGTCAATCTCCCATACAGATTCTCTTGGTTTTTGTCTTATCTCGATCATCTCATTCATGTATTGATCCTCTAAGCTCGGCCTTTGGAATTCATTTATCAATAATTTCTTAAAGTTTTCCAGTGTCCTTGTCATCCCAAGGGCACTGTTTGTGTCTAGACTCATGTACCAGTCTAGTGCATGGTCTCTTAGCGTAATCGTTAGCTGTGTGAGTTTGGTATCTTCATCAGTGATCTTCTTTGCTTCCCAGATATTTTGACAAATGAACAAATTCTTCTAAGGGTCTTCTATTGCTTCCCCTCGAAATTATGGTAATATGATAGTGGGATCGTGTCCTGCCATTCTGAATACTGAACTACTACCTCCTCCGCGCGATGTAGATACTTGACTATTGCTGCCTGAATTGTCTCCTCCAGTTATTACTCCTTGTGTAGATTTGCTTCTTTCTATCGAACTTCCTCTGAACATCGGTTGTCTAAATGGTGGTGTTCTCTTTGGTGTATTAGTCGCACATGGGTTTATGGGTTCCACACTGACATTAATATGGATAGGATGGCTGCCTTATCCTCCCATTCTTTGACCTCTTGTCTTCCACAGCTTGGAGATCCTCTACCTCTCCCTCATCGCTCACCAAGCCTTCCCTCGCAGATACGGCTCTTCTTGGTACTCACCTCATATTGGTAGGGTACTCCACTACGTGTCATCCCCGATGACGCTAAGATCCACTTGAGCTGGTCGTCATCCATCATGATTGGGTCCAAGGGTTCCTCCTCCTTCTTGCCTTTATCCTTACCTCCTTCCATTTATCCTCTCTTTGTCAGTGTTTCCCCCCTTCCCCCATGCACGCAGGGAAGTTTAGTTCTCTGATTCCATTGTCATTACACCTTTGTTATATAACAATATCTTAATAGAAGTATACAGTGATCAAATGTACCTTCCTTGGGGTCCGTGTATAAATTATTTCTCTGTTGCACTGTATGAATTCCATGTGTCAACTGCAAACTCTGTTATGAACCCTACAATGATACTGTCAAGAAAGTCTACTGTGCAGGTGAATTTATTGTTCACCTGCTGTAACTTCTCAATATGTACTAGGGTCCAATCTAGTTGTCGAATCTGGTTCGTCGTGTGGTTATCCTTCAACCTTAGTATCCACTCCTGTAGTAGATGCGAAAAATCACAGAAAAATACTTCGTGTAACTCAGTAAACATGTATTTGTCCAGATATTTGCGAGGTGTGATTCTAAGGTTTCTATTGTCTTTCTTTGCAAACTCTAGCTCTTTGGTTCTCAACCAACCTTTGATTTGTGCTTTCGTGGGGTTCCAAGGTCTCAACATTCCCTTTTAATGGCTCATTTCTCTTTTTTTTTCGCTCGTTCTTTTCTCGTTCAATCTATCTCATCTACTCATTCCTCTCTTGTTCTTATTAACACGACAATGAAACCATTTGTTGGTTATTACTTTCCTTTACCGTCTGATTTATTGACCCAGGTTTCATGTCTTTCGGGTTTCCAACAAAGCCTCTAAAACTATCGGCCCTCCTGGTAGACCATAAGGCAACACAATACATAGTATGCACTGTGCAGTCTCACCCGAGATAGCTTTAAATGGGTGGCTGTAAGACTCAGGTGTTTATAGCCTAGGATTGAGTATGAGATAGGGGTTTATTATTCAAATCCATATACTATGAATTGTGATTGCAATCTACTATTACTCACGGGTGTGCATTTATATTTCACAGTTTATTTCCCAAACAACACAATTGTATTCCATAACAATGCATTAACTCATTTAAGCATAACAACTAAATGCTGAAAGAAAACAAAGATGTAAATGCATTCATCACATTACACAGATATTACCGTGGTTCACCCCTCCTGGGCTACGTCCAAAAATATTTGGATCTTGGCTCTTTTATTATGGTAGTTCTGCATCTCCATCGTCGCGTGCTTACAATTCTCCTTAGATGGGTAAGATTTGTATGAGGCGAACTAGATCGCACCAGGCTCCACAGCCTGCGATCTAATCCTCAGATCTTCTTTCTCTCCTCTGTTCTTGTCTCACCGGCTTACAAAAATGGTTCATAACAGTATTACATAACGCATCAACTCGTACATAACTATGATGGAATACTACAAAAGATGAACTAATACAAAAAGAAAACCAACCTCTATATGATACCTGCATATCTATATTTATATATATTGGGATCTTCAGCCATTTACAATGTATTACCAAAACCCTAACCCTACCAACGTTAGGTCTTCCTCCCATGCGCATGTGTTGTTCTTCCTCCAACTGTCGCCTTCCTTGTGCACGCTTTCTTGCATGCACACGTGTTTTTCTTCCTCCAACTGTTACTTCAGTTTTTGCATGCTTTCTTTCCCACGATCATCCTTCTTTCCACTTCGGCCTGGTGCCAACACTATATAAGAAACCTAATATTCTTGTTGCTTTAATTTTCCATAAGAGATTTGAATTCTTGAAACTTTCCAAACACCTCTTATTTAGATGTAATGGTGCATACCCAAAGAAACCAAGAAAAATAATCAATGAAGGTGAGGATTACATGGATCCCTGAGTAGAATATGTAGCCATAGGTATATAAATATCACTTTGAACTAGTGCAAAAGGATGAGAATATTTCCTCTCTTTGTCCTAAGGAAAGGAAACTGCATGATCTTTCCCCATTACACACCTCTCAAAGACATGATTGGGAGGTTTAATCTATGGAAGTCCATTATCCATATTTAGTCAACTCATATGTCACAAAGATCCATAAATGGTCTGCCTGAGATGTTGGTTCCATAGCATGTTTTTGTCATCAACATTGGTTACCATAGAAGCAAATTTTTATAGCATCAATTGCCACCACTTATGCATTGATGCCATTGTTGGCCTTTTCCCTATCCTTCTTGCAAACATCATTTCCCTATACCTCCTTTGGATTCTATAAAAAACAGTTTTAGTTGACTTGTACACGCCCTAACAACTATGCAAGGCAAGTATATGCAATTTTCTCTAAATAAAGTCATGTACATGTCATTAAATGCTCAAAAAATATATTTTTTCATAATTACATATTGAGTTATGGGTTTGGTTAGTTTCCTAACTTTGTTTTCCCGTACACAACCATCTCCAACTATTTCATGATGATATAAATAGAGCATTATCCATGAGGAGAGAAAAAATAAATCCCAAAGAAAAGTTATGTTGGTTGCATCCCACCTTGTCTGCAATCCCTTGTATTCTTTTTGTTGCTTTTGTTCTCAAACCTAGAAACCCTTGTTTCCATCCATTTCCATGCATCTTCCTATATGACCAAGAAATCTTCCTGGATTTTCTTTGGGTCCATTTGTGTATCAAAGTTAGAGGTTCATCACATGTGTAGTATCCTGGGTGAAGGGACCTAGAGTTTGTTCAAGGATCAGTGTTGCAGTAGGTGTAGGTAACAAGTACCCCTCAAATATATTGTTTAATAATAAAGATACTCTTTCCTTCAAATTTTGGTATTCTTTATGTATGCTCATTATATTTCAATATATTGTTATTTATAATACTGGTTGTTGCAAATACTTAGAATACTAGTTATTTAGAATACAGTGA
>SNQJ01S0074635.1:0-15849 GCA_010110895.2 Picea sitchensis | reverse complement strand
ATTGAGATGGTGTATTTACACACAACTCAATTGAGACATCAATTTAATATGGGGGATGTGTCCCTTCAAGTGTGGGGGTATGGTTCCACAAAATACGATCACATACACCAAGAGGGTTATTAATCCTGCATATCAATATTCACTTGGTTGGCATTAACCATACATAGTAATATAATAAATAAATAAATAAATATGGCTTTAACCATAATTACAAGTAATAGTTATACATGATATTTGGACATATGTACATATTATTAAAAATCTTCCAACACCCCCTCTTGATTTGAGTAGGGGTTCACTTAGAGAAATATTTACAATATAAGATTGCAAATTTAATTCTTGTATTAATGTTAAACAAAGGAACAGGTCACCCCCTTGAACTACACATTGATTCTTTATAAATCCATCAAGAGTATCAACCATCGAGATTGAGGCCCTAAGAGGTTTAGGTGGGAGATGATATAGTTTGATAGGAACACTAGAAAATTGAGTGATGTTCAATGGTGGAGAAGATTCCTTCTTATATTTCTCAAATGGGATAGAAATAAATTCAGTAGCATTCGATTCATATTGAAACAAATCAATGATATAAGAAAGAAGGGCCTAAGGTGGAGGATATTCCTCTTGATAATATGTGGATGGACCAAAAAACAAAATTTTTGCATCAACAAGAGTGGAGATATCTCACTTAGTTATAGGCCTTGACCCATCTAAAGGAAGAGTAATTGGTGTAGGAGAATCATGCAAGGTTCATCATCATCACTAAATAAGGGAGTGAGTTTTTAGGATCATCTGCAACATGAGGAATGGATGACCCATTGGAATGAGTATTTCCATTTGCAACGTGAGGACTAGATGAGATATTGACAAGAGAATCATATCAAAGTTTTGAGACATATACAATAGGAATACTGAATGAATCATGATTCATCACTAGGGTCCACATAATCCATAAGATTCTACCGAGATATTATAGAAGGAGTCCATGAGAGTACTCATAGAAGTAGAGAGAGAACCAACATCATATCGTGAAAGAGAAGGGTCCATTAAAATATGAACTGAATCATTTGGAAGAGGACTTAGTGATGAGAAGCAACATGATCCATGGAAGAATGACGAGACCTATTTGAAGAACCTTTTGAAATAAGTAATGGGAAATATCATGATATATTGTGAGTAGGAACCTCAACAAAAATAGTCTTTCTATATTCAACCATCCCATGGGTAACTAGGTCATAAAGGTGATATCTCTGAAACATTTTATTGTATCCAACCATAGTGTAGTAAGAGTACGTAGATGTGGATTTTTTTTTCCTTTCATTAGGATTATGGTCCCATGTGCTAGATCCAAAAATATGAAATGTGAAATATAAGGTTTGTTGGCATATCATTTCTTAGAAGGAGTGTTTCTAGTGATCTCATGGTTAGGTGTTCTATTAATGATATGGGGTGTACAAACATATGTCTCTCCCTAGAGTGAAAGCTTCATTTTCTTCGAGTGAAGCATGTATTGAGCCATCTCCATGTTAGCACTATTCTTTAATTCTACTACTTAATTTTTCTATGGAGTGTAAGGAAGGGTTATCTACCAAGAGATACCTTGAGATACAAGAAATCATTGGAAAGGATTGCTAACATATTCACATACACCATCAATCTATCTAAGAACCATCTGCTAGATCCAAAAACTATGAAATGTAAAATATAAGGTTTGTTGGCATATCATTTCTTAGAAGCATATCATTTCTTAGAAAGAGTGTTTCTAGTGATCTCATGGTTAGGTGTTATATTAATGATATGGTCTGTACAAACATATGTCTCTCCCTAGAGTGAAAGCTTCATTTTCTTGGAGTGAAGCATGTATTGAGCCATCACCATGTTATCACTATTCTATAATTCTACTACTTAATTTTTATATGGAGTGTAAAGAAGGGTTATCTACCAAGAGATACCTTGAGACAGAAGAAATCATTGGAAAGGATTTTTACCATATTCACATACACCATCAATCTATCTGTTGGTTACTACTTTCCTTTACTGTCTGAGTTATTGACCCAGGTTTCATGTATTTCAGGTTTCCAACAAAGCCTCTAAAACTATCGGCCCTCCTGGTAGACCAGAAGGCAACACAGTACAAAGAATGCACTATGCAGTCTCACCTGAGATAGCTTTAAATGGGTGGTTGTAAGACTCAGGTGTTTATAGCCTAGGATTGAGTATGAGATAGGGGTTTATTATTCATAGCCATATACTACGAATTGTGATTGCAATCTACTATTACTCACGGGTGTGCATTTATCTTTCACAATTTATTTCTCGAACAACACAATCGTATTCCATAACAATGCATTAACTCATTCATTAAGCATAACAACTAACTACTGAAAGAAAACAAATATGTACATGCATTCATCACATTACACAAATATTACCATGGTTCACCCCCTCCTGGGCTTTGTCCACAAATATTTGGTTCTTGGCTCTTTCATTATGGTAATTCTGCATCTCTAGTGTTGCGCGCTTACAATTCTCCTAAGATGGGTAAGATCTGTATGAGGCAAACTAGATCGCACCAGGCTCCACAGCCTGCGATCTAATCCTCGACTCTTCCTTCTCTCCTCTATTATTAGCTCACCATCTTACAAAAATGGTTCATAACAATATTATATAATGCATCAACTCGTACATGACTATGATGGAATACTACAAAAGTTGAACTAATACAAAATGTGAACCAACCTCTATATGATACCTGCGTCTCTGTATTTATATATATCGGGATCTTCAGCCATTTAAAATGTATTACCAAAACCCTAATCCTACCGACGTTAGGTATTCCTCCCATGCGCACGTGTTGCTCTTCCTCCAACTGTCGCTTTCCTTATGCAGGCTTTCTTGCATGTGCACGCGTTGTTCTTCCTCTAGTTGTTACTTCAGTTTCTGCATGCTTTATTTCCCACGATCATCCTTCTTTCCACTTCAGCCTGGTGCCAACAGGCCCCCAACACTGACATGCAACTCGTCCCTAGTCACCTAATCCTTCTGAGCTTCTTCGATCTCCATGGTGATAATCTTGAACTTTTCCTTGAGCTTTGCTGCTTTTGTCAGTGTCTACGTGATCTTCTCCTTGATGGTGTCTACTACCTAAACTGCCACTTCATCGCTCATAAATCCTGCACATTCGGCTTGGGTTTGTAATATCTATGTTTTATATCCTTTTGCCTGTGTGATTACTTCTACTACCCATTCTTGTAGTGTCTCTATTTGAGCCTAACGCTCTTGTTTCTATGTTTGCATAGTGATAAGTTATGTCTGCATCTTCTTCATCTCCTGCGTCCCTTTGACTCGTTCTGGGATTGGTATCGTCTTATGCCTCTGTTTGAGTTCTTGGATAGCTGCATTGATCCTTTCCTCTTCCTTGTCCCAATGTTAGACCTGTGGATCCTCCTTTGACCTTGTCCAAAGTTGCGCTGCTTTATCGAACAATTTAGTTGTTGTGATAACCTGTTGTTCTATCTCTTGCAGTTGTGTTGTTGCTTCTTGCTTCCTTTGCTCCTTCACTACTAGTGGAGTGGTTGGTGTGAGCTATTCTCGGATATTCTCAATCTCCTTTTGATATTGATCAATTTCCTGTGCAATCTGGTCGATATTTTCTGCTACTGGGAGTTCATTTCCTTGCGCGGTGCTTAGGTGTTTCTCAAAAATTCCTCCCACTCTTCGTTCCAATTCATTCTCGTGTTATTTTTCCTCCTGATTTTCGAGCTTGGCCTTCTCACAAAATTTTTCCATCACCTCCCGCTTCTTTGTTGCTTGTTGTAGCTTGAATAAGTTTTTATGTGCATGATATTGTACCTCGTGGTCGACACTAACCTACAATTTGTGTAGTGCCCTTGGTGGCATCCACGTCAAGACCAATTGGATGTGGTATAAATCCTTCAAGGGTGTCTGCCCCATGAATTCATCCATGTGCAACATGCTAGGTTTGATGTAGATTATTGCATTTGCGTGTGGCATGGAATGGACTAGGTCTCGTTCTTCTACCTCCACTCTTTATTTGGTCGGTATTGTCGATGGCTCTATGCCTCTATTGCTTCTTTTTGTCTGTGCTTCCCCAAATTTCTTGAGGAACTGTCCCATTTCTGATAGCTCTTTTTGCAGTTTATCCCTGTGATGTGTTGCATGATCGAAATATTCTGCTAGGCAATCCTAGACCATTATGGAAATCATTTCCCCATCATCCTCCATGATCGTATATTCTGGTGATGATCGTTGCACCTTTGATTTATTGCACGTGCCTCCTTCCTGCACAGTTGGTCTCTTATTTCCCCATGGTTCCTATGTGATGGGGTTTGGGGTGGTCTCCTATGCTCCCTTGGCCTGTTTCTATTGTCCGTTGGTCAGCTTTGTAGTCTCTTTCTTCCCCTTCTTGTTCCTTGTCTACCTTGACCCTTCATCTTCTTGAGTCGGCTGGGTTTGTCCCGTCCTTGGTTTCTTGGGAACTAGTATTTTCGGAGGTTGTGTTTATGCATGTGTTGCCTCTCCTTCTGTTATTCTTTCTGGTACTTCCCGGGTAATGGTTGGGATCCTCCATTCATCAGGCCATTTGTTGATGACCATGTCAATATCACCCTCTGTGATGCAATAACGCATCTGTAGCAACTATTTATCTGGATCCTGCCTTGGTTGTAGCCACATTGTTTGTCATGCGGCCCGGAAATTGGCGATGTCTGCATATCGCATGACAACCTCTAGTGTTATTATCCATGATTAGTTGATAACTTCCTATATGCCTCATAGGTATGCCTCAAATATGATTACGTTCTCCCTCTTATGCCTGGCATGTGGCCCAGATCTCAGTAATAGGTATCTTGCTCCCACTGGCTGTGGTCTAGTACAAAAAATTACATACCCTAGTTCTTGCCATCCCATGAAGGCTATTAGGGTGATTTGCCATGAGTAATGGAACTTTGTGCCTAGGTACTGTGCATCCTTTCAGTCCACCTGAAATAATTTCAATAAATATGGTGCCCAGCTCATAGAGGTGCCTTCTGCGCACTGAGCTGTAACTGCAATGACTCCTATTGATACTTCATCTTTGCGGCATTTTATGAGAAATTTTCAAGCTAAGATCTTTGCGCCCAATTGTGTAGTTGCGTTGTTTATTCATTTGATCATGATGCCCCTCGTTCCCTTGGCAGCGCCATATTTCTTCTTCATTTCCTCTTCCAGCACTTTCTCCTTGGAGTTTTCGTCTAGAATCAACACGAGATCCCTACCCCGGGTTGGTAACCTTGTGATTTGTGCGATAAGGTCAACAGTTATGGGGACAGGTTTTTCCAGCCATATGTCCCCTCCATGTGTGACTGATAACAACTACTTGACGTATGTTTTCAAGTGCTAGCCTCTGCCAAAATGTGGTAGCTTCAGAAAACCTAAGATTCATGTTTTGTCCAGCCTAGTTGCCCACTGGTGTGGTTGGTTGATCATTTCTCCAAGTCAGGTTACACCTATGGTCTACATAAATACCCTTTGCACAAGTTCTAGGAACTTGGTTTCATCTGATACATCATGGTCTGAATATTTGAGCTTCCCGACATGACCCAGTAGCTCCAGTTCTACCTATACTCTAGTTGGTATGCGTGGTAGAAACTTTTATGTTGCAGATTTCTTGCGGGGTGAGCTCGGTATCTGAACTTTGTCTTCCTATTGTGGTGGCTGGTTTGAAGTTCCAAAAACTTCCGGTTTCTCCCCCATAAGCCATTTTGGCCAAGTCGAGGCATTTGTAGTGGTATCCTCTGGTGGTTGACCTGAAATGGTCGTTTACGACTCGTCTGGTTGCAATCTAGTTGCACTGTTGCTTCTAGATTTTGTGTCGTTCCATTCACTTCTTGGGTTTCTTTGGTGCTTTCTGGTTGCACTTCCTGTTGGGTTTTTGTTACCTCGTTCTGAGGATCCTGCACCGCTGTTGGCATATCTTCTTTCATGGCCTCTTCTTGTGGTTGTTGAATTTCTTCCACAATCAGTGTAGAGTTCACTAGTATCATCTATGGGGATGGGATTTCTTCGATGTCGACAATCTCTAGATGTTGTTTTTAATTTTCTTCCAGCAGTCCTCATGACCTAGTTTGAACCCTGGTTGGTCTGGCTGTCTGGCTTTCCTCTGTTGGCTTCGGTGGTGCCATAGTGGTGACTGTCGAATGTTTGTTGAGTTCGAATAACTTCGGTGAGCTCTGTGGTCTCACTCTGTTCGTTCTGGCTACTATTACTCTGTCTATGTTTTCCTTTCACAAATAGACTAGTTGCTCCCATCCTCGCATGTTGTATGGGCTTGTCACGAAGCTTTTCAGGGACGCTTCCTCCATTATGCGTTTAATGCATCATAATGATGGGTTCAATGCATCTGTGGTGGTTTCAAACTTGCCATTATGCTTTGTTTTCCATCTCCCGTTGGCATGTTTAATGTGATGTCCCATCGATCCTTGCCATGCTTTAATTCCACTTAGTGTTGTCCTATCATCCTACTTTTGTCGACTTTCTGTTTCCTGCTTATTTTCCCTTTGTATGTAACAGTTGTTCGTGCCTTTGCCAAATTTTTGTTTCGAACGTCATATGGCCTTTCTATCTCTGGTGTGTTGCGAACTTTTTAGTCGTGTTTCCTTTGTGTTCTCTTTTTGATTTAATTTTTTTTTGTTTTTTTTTACTGCGCAGTGGGTGGTCGACTATCCTTATACAGCTTCAGTTGGCTCCCATTGATCATTCCTCTGAGGTTTGTGCTTGCTAAATCTCGTAAATTTACAGCTCCTCCATATGTGACAGATTTTACCTCATATGGTCCTAGCCAATGCATTCTAATCTTCCATGGGTGATGAAACGACTTGTTGTTGTAGAGAAATACTAGATCTCCTTCCTTGAACTTTTTCTTCTTGATATGTCGATCATGCCAGGATTTGTCTCTTTCTTTCTACACTTATTGACGGAATCCTGCCAAGATTCTGTCTTCCTCCATTGACAAAAACTGATTCAGTCTTTCCTATACTACGCCTCGTTCTGTCATTTGTATGATAGTTGATACGCGTAAGCTGGGTACTAAAACTTCTATTGGCACCACTGCTTCTTGGCCATAGACTAGTTTGAATGGTGTGTTCCTTGTCAACTTTTTTCATGTAGTCCGATACGCCCATAATAATACTGTTACTTTGAGTTCCCAGTCGTCTCTGTTGACATTACAGATCTTTTTCAGTGTGTTCTACATAATTTTGTTGAAGGCTTCTACGGTGCCATTTGCCTGTGGATGATACAGTTTGCTCTTCTGGTGATGAAGTTAAAACTCTTCAGTCATTGAGCGGATGGTGCTATTTATAAATTTTGTGCCTTGGTCGCTCATCAAAACTCTTGGGCACCCAAATATAGTGATTACTTGTTCAAACAAGAAGTGTGCAGTTGTCTTTATGCTGCAATCTTTTACTGGTGCAACTTCTGCCCATCTTGTTAGGTATTCTGTCACAGTGATAATGTATCTTGCCCCTATCCTTTTGGTTGGTGGGTTTATTGGTCTCACAAAGTCTATTGCCCATTTTTCAAATCCCTGTAATGTTACTTGTGGTCGTAGTGGCATCTCATCTCTTATGTTGGGTTTTCCTACCCTTTGACAGACATCGTATCTCTGATAGTACTCTTTCGAGTCCCTGTGAATCATTGGCCACCATAGTCCTACATGTAGTACCCTCTGTGTGGTAGCTTTTCCTGCATAATTCCCTCATGTGATTCCCTCGTGGGCTTCTGCTAAAATTCTTGGTCGTTTGTGCTCTAACACATACCTTCGTAAGATGTTGTTTGCGCCCAATCTTGTATAGGTGTCCTGCGATTAGTTGATAGTTGTTTGTGTGGAATACCAGGTTATTCTTCTGCACGGTGGTATATTCTTGTGGCATAGTACCTGTGCTTAAGTACTAGATGATCTCTATGAAGTAGTCATCAGCAATCTGTACTAAGAATAACTATGCATCCAAAAAGTTGTCTTCTAAATTCATAGGTTCTTCTCCATTTGTGACCCTAGACAGGTGGTCAGGTCCTGCATTCAGTTGTCTTGGTTTAACTATTACTTCAAAATCAAATTCTTGAAATATTAGTAACCATCGACAAATTCTCCCCCCCAACACTGGCTTGTTGACTAGGTATTTTAGGGTTGAGTGATCTGTAAACATCTTAAAGTGTTTTCCCAATAGGTATTGTTTGAACTTATGTAGTGCATAGACCATGGATAGGCCTTCTCTTTCTATCATGTTATAATTTTGTTACGATTCTGATAACTTTCTACTTGTGAACGTTATCAGGTGATCCAAGTTTGCTAGTCGTTGCTGCACTAAGATATCTCCCAGTGCTATCGTTGATGCATCTACATGCACATGGAATGTCTTTTCCCAGTCTGGAAATACTAATATCGGGGTAGTAACCATATTTTCCTTCAGGTTATCCAGACCATGTTGACACTCATCGTTCCATTGATAATTTGTATCCTTCCTTAACAGTTTTTCCAGTGGTGATGTGATCTCCGCATACCCTTTGATGAATTTCCTATAGTATCCTGTGTGCCCTAACATTTCTCTTAGCTGACGGGCTGTTTTTGGTGCTGGTAAGTTCAAAATGACTGTGATCTTGGCCGGATCCACCAACAAGCCTTGTTTGCATACTATATGGCCCAATAGTATCCCAAACGATGTTCCAAATATGCATTTCTTGATGTTCAATGATATCTACATTGTCTACATCGCTCTACTATCAGTCGTAAAACTTCCACGTGGTTTTTCAACAGACTATAAATTTTCCAGTCATCCAGGTATACTTCGAGAAACTAATGGATGAATTACTTAAATGCTGCAATGACCACTCTGGAGAATATTGCAGGTGCATTCTTCAATCCAAATGGCATGACTGTGTACTGATAAGATCCCTATTCCATCGCAAACGTGGTCTTGTGTCTATCCTCTTATGTTATCTTAATCTGATGGTAGCCTGAGAATCCATCAGTGAATGAGTAAGCTTCATGTCCCCCCACATTCTCTAACACTTCATCCATGAACAGTGTAGGGAATGGGTCATGTAGGCATGCATCATTCAACTTCCTCAAGTCGACGCATATCCTAATCCCTCTTCCTTGTTTCTTGTCCTATACTACCATCAGGGTTATCCATTCTGATTCCTCAACTAGTTCGATGATGTCAGCTTCAAGCATCCTATCGATCTCATCTTTAATTTTATGTTTATATAAGGGGTTCATTCTATAGGGTCGTTGTCTAATAGGTCTCGCTTCAGGTCTAAGTGGTGTCTTCATCTCTCCTAATTCTCCGTTTATACCCTTCATCTCTGTAAATGTTGTGGGAAAAAGGTCTCTATATTCGCGCAACAATTTGGTGATGCTTTCTACTATCTGCTCATCCCAGTAGTCTCCAATGATGGCCATTTTGGGCTTCTCAGATGTCCCAATGTTAACTTTATTTACCTTGATTGGCGTAGAAATGACTTATGATTCTATGGGTAGTCCTTCCACATCTCTTTTGCCTTCTACTTCTTCGATCTGAATATCGTGTGGATCATCTTCATCTGGTGCTTCCTCCTATACATGGTAACATGACAGTAGTTCCTTGACTGTCTATTTATTCCACTATTTCTCTTCTGTGATAAATTCTATTTCTGGTTCTTCGATGAATATTACTCCTTTGATTTGTTTGAGGACTGCGTCTATGCCGGGGTTCTCAAGCTCGAATGAGAAAGTGATTGTGAAGTTTTGTTGCAATTTCCTCCATGTTTTAGTTCCTTTGCGCAATTCCTGGTCTGTATACCAGTTCCCTAGTATTCCCTCTAAAGTATGTATGAAGTGATGAGGCCATTCCTTGGGTGGTGTCATTTTCCACAGTGTTTTTCACTTCGCCAAGTGTTCCGCTGGTGCCTCTTGTCCTTCGCATTTATATTGTTTGTTGTATTCCTGTTCTGTTTCGAACCTTATGCATAGTAGTTTCTTACATTGATACCAGTCTGTGATGGTCTCTTTATGTGCGCCCCACCATCTTGTGGGTGTGGCCTTGAGTGCTAAGTCAAGTGCTAATAGTCATTGGTTTTCTAATACTTCATCTTCATATTGTGTCAATAATGTTTCCAAATCATTTAATCTATGGAAAATGGGTGGTTATCGGATTTCTATGCCTACCCATCTTACTGTGCAGTCTATTCTTTCACATCTTCGTGTGGATACTTCGTGTAGTCTCTGCTGCCAGTTTTCTAACTTGGTGTCTGAGTCTGTTGCACATGAAGTAATCCTCCGCCAACTGAGTACCCCGTCTGCAGTTGGGTTTACGTAATCCTCATCGTGCGCAGTTGTTCTATACAACTGGACGATCCCCTCTAAGTCCAACCAAGTGGGCTCTACGAACCTCTCCCCTTTTGATGGATCTAGTGGTGCTATGACCATGTATTCTCCGGATTCAAATGTCATTTTCCTGGTTTTCAGATCGATTATGGCCTAGTTTTCAAATTCCCAATCCAAACCAAGCAATGTTGGGTAAGGTGTTGTGTCGTCTACTATTTCAATGACTTCAAAATCTACTTTAGTGCACACTCCATCTAGATCTACTGTCACTCCTTTCAATCTACCTATTGGTAGGACTCTATGCTAATTTGCTATTTTTAATTGAACGGTTGAGTATCCCAATGTTGGTTCTCCCATGCATTTCCATGTCGTCTTTGGTATCACATTAAATTTAGATCCTAGGTCTAGTATAATGTCTCCCTTATTGAAATCCCCAATGTTAGCATTTTGTCTAAATTCCCTACTTGTTCTTCGTCTTGTGTGTAGGTGATTGACGGTTTTTGGTTCTAGATTTTCTTCTATATCGCTGCTACATTTCTCTAGTATGTTTTGCAATATTTTCAGAGATGAATGATCACTTAATACTTTTACGCATGATTGCAAAAATCCTTTGAGTGTACTTGTCCCTTGGTCTATGTTCCATTGGTATGGTCCAGCGATGGCGGCATCTCATATTCTGGGGCTTCCTTGAATGGTTGTGTAGTTGAAGTCGACGCTATGTCCTCCTTCTTAAATTCTTGTCTGGCTTCCTTAAAGGTCCCCTTTTATTTTGGTGCGTCGAACTGCTTTCTTGGTTCAGTGTTCTTCTTTACCCATTGGTTCTATGCTGGTTCCTGTCGAATTGCATCAGTTCATGTTTTCATTCCTCCATGAGTGACTATGTTGATGTTTCGTCCGTCATCCCTTGCTTCGGTTGAAATCCATTGAACATTTTGATTGTTCTGGTTCCTCTTTTCTTAAATATTTACTAGTAGTGTCGGGAATTCCTCTGTATCGTGGTCTTATGCGTGACAATACATACAAGTTGTTGGTGGAAGTGGACATTCCCATGCATTATGTCCCGGTTGCTGACAATTGTGACATGTGGATGGTCCTCTACCACATCTGAAACCTCCTCTAGCTTATGCTCCTCCTCAGTAGCCTTCTCAATCACCTCTCAGTGCATTATACTGTGGTTCCCGATTGTACTGTGCGGTATTGTACTAGGGTTGTGTCGGGTTGTAATGCGGTTGTGTGTTATTGTATGGTTGTTGCGCAGTTTTGTATGGGGTTGGGACCTAATTGAACTGTGGCACTGCTTGCCCAGTCATCATTTTGGCCTATACCCTATATGCATCTGATGTTCTCTCCTGCATCAGCTCCATAGTTCTACAATCTTTATCATTTTGGCCCATTGATTTGCAGAAGGTGAAATATGAATTCTTTAGAACTATCTGGTATTTATGCATCATTGTCCAGTGATAAGGATTGTGACCCGGTTTCTTGCATATTTTGCACCATAATCCTCCCCGTGGTAGTGGATTTGGCATACCGGCTGCAATATACTTAGCGAATGTTGGGCATTCGTTCTTGTGGTGTCCTTTCGTCCTGCATGTGGTGCACCAAATGACTTCTCATTTGTCCTTGTTCTTATTATGGTTCAGCTGAAATGTTAATTTCTTCAAATCCTCCTTCAGCTCTTTGATAGTAGGGTCCATCTATCGGTACTGGTTCTCTTCCAGTTACAAGGCTTCTTGCAGAGCCTCTGCCTGCATCTGAAACTTATGTTGTCGTAAGGGATATTTTAAGTGTGGGAGTAGTGAGTTGATAAACAGGTGTCGATGCTGCATCTCGGTCATAAGGTATTTTAGTTTTCCATTTAGTCACTTGAATCTCTGGTCAATCTCCCATACAGATTCTCTTGGTTTCTGTCTTATCTCGATCATCTCATTCATGTATTGATCCTCTAAGCTCGGCCTCTGGAACTCATTTATCAATAATTTCTTAATGTCTTCCAGTGTCCTTGTCATCCCAGGGGCACTGTTTGTGTCTAGACTCATGTACCAGTCTAGTGCATGGTCTCTTAGCGTAATCGCTAGTTGTGTGAGTTTGGTATCTTCATCAGTGATCTTCTTTGCTTCCCAGATATTTTCACAAATGAACAAATTCTTCTCAAGGTCTTCTATTGCTTCCCCTCAAAATTATGGTAATATGATAGTGGGATCGTGTCCTGCCATTCTGAATACTGAACTACTACCTCCTCCGCGCGATGTAGATACTTGACTATTGCTGCCTGAATTGGCTCCTCCAGTTATTACTCCTTGTGTAGATTTGCTTCTTGCTATCGGACTTCCTCTGAACATCGGTTGTCTAAATGGTGGTGTTCTCTTTGGTGTATTAGTCGCACATGGGTTTATGGGTTCCACACTGACATTAATATGGATAGGATGGCTGCCTTATCCTCCCATTCTTTGACCTCTTGTCTTCCACAACTTGGAGATCCTCTACCTCTCCCTCATCGCTCACCAAGCCTTCCCTCGCAGATATGGCTCTCTTCTTGGTATTCACCTCATATTGGTAGGGTAATCCACTACGTGGCATCCCCGATGACGCTATGATCCACTTGAGCTAATCGTCATCCATCATGATTGGGTCCAAGGGTTCCTCCTCCTTCTTTCCTTTATCCTTACCTCCTTCCATTTATCCTCTCTTTGTCAGTGTTTCCCCCCTTCCCCCATGCACGCAGGGAAGTTTAGTTGTCTGATTCCATTGTCATTACACCTTTGTTATATAACAGTATCTTAATAGAAGTATACAGTGATCAAATGTACCTTCCTTGGGGTCCGTGTATAAATCATTTCTCTGTTGCGCTGTATGAATTCGATGTGTTGACTGCAAACTCTGTTATGAACCCTACAATGATACTGTCAAGCCAAAAGTCTAATGTGCAGGTGAATTTATTGTTCACCTGCTGTAACTGCTCAATATGTACTGGGGTCCAATCTAGTTGTCGAATCCGGTTCGTCGTGTGGTTATCCTGCAACCTTAGTATCCACTCCTATAGTAGATGCGAAAAATCATAGAAAAATACTTCGTGTAACTCAGTAAACACGTATTTGTCCAGATATTTGCGAGGTGTTATTCTAAGGTTTCTATTGTCTTTCTGTGCAAAATCTAGCTCTTTGGTTCTCAACCAGCCTTCAATTTGTCCTTTCGTGGGGTTCCAAGGTCTCAACATTCCCTTTTAATGGCTCATTTCTCTTTTTTTTTTCGCTCGTTCTTTTCTCGTTCAATCTATCTCATCTACTTAGTCCTCTCTTGTTCCTATTAACACGAAAATGAAACCATTTGTTGTTTATTACTTTCCTTTACCGTCTGAGTTATTGACCCAGGGTTCATGTCTTTCGGGTTTCCAACAAAGCCTCTAAAACTATCGGCCCTCCTGGTAGACCATAAGGAAACACAGTACATAGTATGCACTGTGCAGTCTCACCCGAGATAGCTTTAAATGGGTGGTTGTAAGACTCAGGTGTTTATAGCCTAGGATTGAGTATGAGATAGGGGTTTATTATTCAGATCCATATACTATGAATTGTGATTGCAATCTACTATTACTCACGGGTGTGCATTTATATTTCACAGTTTATTTCCCGAACAACACAATTGTATTCCATAACAATGCATTAACTCATTTAGGCATAACAAATAACTGCTGAAATAAAACAAATATGTACATGCATTCATCACATTACACAGATATTACCATCGTTCACCCCTCCTGGGCTACGTCCAAAAATATTTGGATCTTGGCTCTTTTATTATGGTAGTTCTGCATCTCCATCGCCGCGTGCTTACAATTCTCCTCAGATGGGAAAGATCTGTATGAGGCGAACTAGATCGCACCAGGCTCCACAGCCTACAATCTAATCCTCAAATCTTCCTTCTCTCCTATGTTCTTGTCTCACCGGCTTACAAAAATGGTTCATAACAGTATTACATAACGCATCAACTCGTACATAACTATGATGGAATACTACAAAAGATGAACTAATACAAAAAGCAAACCAACCTCTATATGATACCTGCGTATCTATATTTATATATATTGGGATCTTCATCCATTTACAATGTATTACCAAAACCCTAACCCTACCAATGTTAGGTCTTCCTCCCATGCGCATGTGTTGTTCTTCCTCCAACTGTCACTTTCCTTGTGCACGCTTTCTTGCATGCACACGTGTTTTTCTTCCTCCAACTGTTACTTCAGTTTTTGCATGCTTTCTTTCCCACGATCATCCTTCTTTCCACTTCGGCCTGGTGCCAACACTATATAAGAAACCTAATATTCTTGTTGCTTTAATTTTCCATAAGAGATTTGAATTCTTGAAACTTTCCAAACACCTCTTATTTAGATGTAATGGTGCATACCCAAAGAAACCAAGAAAAATAATCAATGAAGGTGAGGATTACATGGATCCCTGAGTAGAATATGTAGCCATAGGTATATAAATATCACTTTGAACTAGTGCAAAAGGATGAGAATATTTCCTCTCTTTGTCCTAAGGAAAGGAAACTGCATGATCTTTCCCCATTACACACCTCTCAAAGACATGATTGGGAGGTTTAATCTATGGAAGTCCATTATCCATATTTAGTCAACTCATATGTCACAAAGATCCATAAATGGTCTGCCTGAGATGTTGGTTCCATAGCATGTTTTTGTCATCAACATTGGTTACCATAGAAGCAAATTTTTATAGCATCAATTGCCACCACTTATGCATTGATGCCATTGTTGGCCTTTTCCCTATCCTTCTTGCAAACATCATTTCCCTATACCTCCTTTGGATTCTATAAAAAACAGTTTTAGTTGACTTGTACACGCCCTAACAACTATGCAAGGCAAGTATATGCAATTTTCTCTAAATAAAGTCATGTACATGTCATTAAATGCTCAAAAAATATATTTTTTCATAATTACATATTGAGTTATGGGTTTGGTTAGTTTCCTAACTTTGTTTTCCCGTACACAACCATCTCCAACTATTTCATGATGATATAAATAGAGCATTATCCATGAGGAGAGAAAAAATAAATCCCAAAGAAAAGTTATGTTGGTTGCATCCCACCTTGTCTGCAATCCCTTGTATTCTTTTTGTTGCTTTTGTTCTCAAACCTAGAAACCCTTGTTTCCATCCATTTCCATGCATCTTCCTATATGACCAAGAAATCTTCCTGGATTTTCTTTGGGTCCATTTGTGTATCAAAGTTAGAGGTTCATCACATGTGTAGTATCCTGGGTGAAGGGACCTAGAGTTTGTTCAAGGATCAGTGTTGCAGTAGGTGTAGGTAACAAGTACCCCTCAAATATATTGTTTAATAATAAAGATACTCTTTCCTTCAAATTTTGGTATTCTTTATGTATGCTCATTATATTTCAATATATTGTTATTTATAATACTGGTTGTTGCAAATACTTAGAATACTAGTTATTTAGAATACAGTGA
>SNQJ01S0074634.1:49362-84494 GCA_010110895.2 Picea sitchensis | reverse complement strand
TGTGGGTGTAGCATGAAGCTTAGAAAGTACTGTAGATTGAAGTTTTGACTGTTTACTTAAATACAAATGGGCTTTGTATCGAATCTCCTTATTGAGCCAAGATTATCCTGGGGAAACTGGAGAATTGGATTGCAATTATTGTATCAGATGAAAACTTTTGGGATCGTGT
This sequence comes from Picea sitchensis, assembly GCA_010110895.2. Classification (NCBI taxonomy): domain Eukaryota; kingdom Viridiplantae; phylum Streptophyta; class Pinopsida; order Pinales; family Pinaceae; genus Picea; species Picea sitchensis. The sequence continues at coordinate 84,325 of SNQJ01S0074634.1, read as the reverse complement.
AGCCATTCCTGGCGAATAACTTGGAGCCAATCTGGTACAATGAAAGAGAGAGAAAAAAGAGACCCTTCATCTTCATATTTTATGGAAAGTGCATCAACAACCACATTGTCTTTGCCTTTTTTGTAAATGATATCATAATCATATCCAAAGAGCCTAGTCACCCATTTTTGTTTCTCAGGGGAGGAAAGTCATTGTTTTAGAAAATACTTGAGGATTTGATGATCTTTCTTAACTTGGAAGTGTTTCTCTAATAGATAAGGTCACCAAAGATCAATGACATGCAGAATAGCCAACATTTCCTTGTCATAGATTGATTTGCCCAAATTTCTCTCGGACAGTTGTTTGTTGGTAAAGGCCAAAGGCCGACCCTCTTGCATAAGGACCACATCAATTTCTTTCCGAGAAGCATCACATTCCAGGACAAAGGTCTTTTTGAAATTAGGAAGGGCCAGGAGTGGAGTGGTGCACATGGCCATCTTCAAGGTTTGAAAATCCTGAGCAACTGTTAGAGTCCAAGTGAAAGAATTCTTTTTAAGGAGTGCAGTGAGAGGTGCCGCAATATTTCCATAATTCTTAACAAACTTGCGATAATAACCTCTTAAACCCAGAAATCCACACAAGATTTTGAGTCTTTGGGTGAGGCCAATCTTGCATATCTTCAATCTTTTTAGGATCCACCCTCACGTTGTCCTTGCTAACAAGATGACCCAAGTACTCTACTTATGAGGTGCCAAAAACACATTTAGATTTTTTGAGGAAAATTTGGTGCTGAGAGAGTAGATGGAGAACTCGATCCACATGAGCAAGATGGTCTTTTGAATTTTTTTTGTAGATGAGGATATCATCAAACAAAATTAACACAAAATGACGGAGAAAATGACGGAAGACACGATTCATGAGGCTTTGAAAAGTGGATGGAGCATTACACAAGCCAAAGGGCATGACCAAAAACTCATAGTGGCCCTCATGATTTCTAAAGGCAGTCGTAGGAATTTCTTCCTCTTTCATACGGATCTGTAGGTAGCTAGAATGAAGATCATGTTTAGTAAAGAATTGGGTGCCACTCAATTCATTCAAGAGGTCATCAATGATAGCAATGGGAAAATTGTCTTGAATGGTGAGTTTGTTGAGGGCGTGAAAGTCAGGACACATGCACCAAGAAAATTATTTCTTAAGGACAATGACCACAGGAGAAGAGTAGGGGCTCGTACTAGGGCAGATAGCACCTGCCTTGAGTAGTTCTTGAACCATTTTCTCAATTTCATTTTTTTGGGAAAAGGGGTGACGATAGGGAGGGATATTGGGAGGAAGGATTCCTAGAACAAGGGGAATGGAATGATCATGAACAGCACAGGGAGGGAGTCTCCGGGGAGTGGAAAAAACCATTTGATTTTTAGAGAGGATGGATTGGAGGTCCTGCGGCACAGAGGGTGTCTCAGTGTCTTGGATGGCATGGAGTTGGGAAATAATGCCAGAATGATCTTTTTTTAGCAGCTTTTTCATGCGATGAGAACTAATGATCTCTGAGGAATCGATGGTGATGCCTTAGAACTTATATTGTTCGCCCTCTTGGTTGAATTGCATGGATAATTCCTTAAAATCCATGAGAATGGGACCCAAATTCCTTAGCCATTCCACACCCAACACAATTTCACAACCGTTCATGTTGATAGAAAACATATGAGATTTCAGATGGTAGTCACCAATTTGGAGACATATTTTCAAAATGTCCTCCACATTTCATGGATCCACCATTGGCAATCATGATTTGGAAATTATTGGCTGCACGTATATAACAATTAGTTTCTTGGGCAATGTGGCGATGAATAAATTTATGGGTGCTTCCACTATCAACAAGAATGATGACCTTCCTATGCTTGATGTAACCAATTAGCTTGAGGGTTTGGGGAACAGAGAATCCAATGAGAGCATTTAGGAAAATGACCGGTTCTACTTTAGGAGGGTCTAAGGGAGGGGTTATATATTTGGGTTCAGGTGACACAGACACAAGGGGAGCCTCAACATCCTCTTCTAAAACATCATTTAAGATGGCCATAAAAATATTTTGTTCCTTACACTTGTGTCCCAGAAAATATTTGTCATCATAATTATAACAAAGGACTTTTAGTTGGCGTTCAACCATTTTGGTCCTGGTCAATTTATGGATATTGAGTGGAGTAGAAGGAGGAGTGAGAGTTATTGTTTTAGTGCGAGGAATAAATGAGGGTTTGTGGTTTTGAGAAGAAACAACCTGTTTTGCTTCCTTAGCTCTTTTAGTAGCGTCCACCCAAATCTAAGGCCGAGCCATGAGGACATGAGCACAAATATCATCCTTGAGGCCACTGATAAAACATTCTCGAAAAAAATCATCAGACATGCCCTCTATATGAAAATCTAGTCGCTCAAGAGAAGTTATAAAGTCTTCCACTGTGCTAGATTGTTTCAACTTTGTCAAACAACCTAAATGGTTGGTGTTAGTGTCAAAGCGTTCATAAAGTTCTTCCACAAAGTGTGTCCAAGCCACATACCCTTGGAGGGCATGTTTTCTCCATTGCCACCATTGCCAACATTCTTGATATAGATGGAGAACACCATACCAGAGTTTGATCAACTTATCTGTAATTCCAGACAAAGAGAAATAATGTTCCATTTGAGTTACCCAGCCAGTGGGATTCGATCCATCAAATTTGGTCACATCCACACGTGGAAGGCGTAGGTCATGTTGAAAGTGATGGAGATGAAAATTATGGGAATGAGAGGAAGTTTCACCTTCGATATGAAAATGTGGGTCAGATAAGGGAAGATTTGCAGGGATATGCAACTTAGCGTAGATCGTAGTAGCGACATATTCAAGTTGGGTAGTAATGTCTTCTTTGATCTCTTATCTGAGTTCCTCGTTTGAGGTAGCGTCTGAAGTCGCGATGGAGGAATGCATTTTTTGATTGATGGAGAGAATCTTGGCATTGATCTATCACACTTCTTATTGGGTTTCTGTGAAATTAGAGTTGAAGGTATTGAAGCGAGCTTCTAAGTTTTTGCTATGGGTCTGGGCCATGATGACTAGGGAACACAAAAAGGGGTGGGTGGGACCACACAAAAAATGGGTTATGGGTGAATTGTATCACAACGATCAGGGCAACAAGGTGAATCCAATGGGGTAAATCCCAAATAAGGGTGTTGGAAGGAGGTTGGGTCCACAAAAAAAAAATCATGAAAAATGATAATATGATTGTGATCAGGGCGAAGAGAGAAAACCAACGGAATAGGTATAAAATAATGGTGTAAATAGGATCCAGACTTTTTTTTTTTTTGGTACTCCTATGGAGTTATACTCCGATCTGAAGAATATTGCAGTGATGAAATGTCCAAATGCTTAACAGAAACAAATGTTTAGTAATTTTGTAACTCAAATGCAGGAGATACAATTGCGCCACAATAGATCTTATATGTTATGTTTTCGTTTCCTTCCCAAGGGCTAGGTATTCAAGGGTTCTATAGACAAGGGTTTGTCGTGTGTTATAGTTCTCTGATATAGGTGCGGGGTCCAACAATAGTACTCGGCCAAATATCTTAGGGACCAACTAAGGAAGCTAGACTGTACCCTTAGCCATTCTACCCAACTACCCAGGTACTAGAGAGTATCTTCCCGATTGTTGTTTTCGGTGTCACTATAGCGGTCAGGCGGCCGATCGATTTATCTACGAAGGGCTTCAAGAGATCTAGGTCGATCCATATACAGGTGTTGTCTGATGCGCTACCACTCGAAGGGGTACCAACAGGGGTTACACGGGTGGCCAACAAATATGTGCTTAAGTACCACCTGCATTTCATGCGTGTATGAATCCCCGAACACGGGTTTATGCATGTAACGACAAATCTCTGTAGCTTAAAAATGTCGGAATATGTCTCTACCCTGGAAAAAAAATAACCCGCAATTTTCTGTTGAAGAAGGTGCTCTGATACCACTTGTAATATTTCAGATATAAAAAGTATGTAGAACATAAATAAATAGCTAGAAATGGCAGGTGAACAACAATATAACGAGAACAATCAGCACGATAATACCAAAATGATAACAAAATAACACTAGAAATAACACTTTGATTAACGAGAGCAATGTTCACTTGCCTCTTCAAGGGGGCAACCTCCAGCAAAGAAGAGCTCTATTACAATAATATCCAAGACAAAATTTCGCATACCCTCGACTCCTATTTATACTAAATATGTCTATCAAAAGAACCATCTAGAGGAAGATCCTTCTAGAAGCGGAAACTTCGATTAGGTCTTCTTACATGGGACTTATTCTTCCTTATTGCTAGGCCTTATTAATATTGACCTTTATTACATGGAAATATATTATTCTACCTACATGAGGGTTTAGGTCCCTCACATGCAATGTTAAACACCATAGAGTCTACTATGCATATTCCAAATATATATTTAAAAAAAATTAATATTGGTTACTATTTTTAATCTATTTTTGTCTTGACCTAGGTTGCACTAGAAGAAACCTAGATCTACAATTAAAAAAAATATAATTGATAATATTAAGATCCTTGTAACTTGCATTAACCAAGGTCTTATTGTTTTTCCTAATTTAATACATATATATATATATATATATATATATATATAAAATTTTGACAAGAAAGTTATAAACAATGAATCATATTCATTGATTTGAGAAGGCAACAAAGAATATGCTAGCATTTTTTATTGCTAGCCATCAAATTAGGTTTTTAAATTAAAAGATCATTAATTGTACACATTGTAAATAAAACATACCATCAATCAAATATTCATTAATAAAGTTTCTATTTCGTCAAAAATTGTATTTATATACAGACGCAGATTTCCAGAGATTGATAGCCAGCCTTCTCATATTGAAATGAAAAAAATAACTTCTATTTATCTGCAGACGCAGATTTTCAGTGATCGATAAGGAGCCTTCTCATATTGAAATATGAAAAATAACATAACCATTCTCAATATTTATTTGCAGACGCAGATTTTCAGTGATTGATAGCCAGCCTTTTCATGTGGAAATGTCAAGAATAACGTAACCATTGTCAAACTTCAACTGTTCACTTATATAATATTTTGGATACTTATACGTTACACTTGTTATCTCAGGTTCTAATTTGTCTTGGGTTTGGGTTTATGACCTCAAGAAATTGTGGTCGTTATTGATGAGATTTCGAGCCGAAGACATTTGGCACAAAATCATGAACAGTTCACGGACTTCAAAAATATTGATATTATATGCCCTTTTAAGATAGATTCTCTCTGCGAAAGCCATCTTCCGCTTCATTTTCTTCCACCTCTCCTTTCCACTGTCAAACAAAATGACGTAAAATTCTACACATGTCAAATGTTCCCTTGCCTATATTTCACAGGTCTAAACTTGAATTGACATGGGGAATCATTCCCATACCTCCTCCAATCTAATATGAACAGATTGGTCCGAAGAAGACGATCTTGTTTTAACACGATCTAAAGCTTTAGCGACCTGCAAATTAATTAGCACATAACCACTATCAGTCACTCCACACTGGATGATGTAAAGATATATGAAACTCCTCCTATTTCATTGGATTTTACCTCTCCTTCCCAATCGCAGCTATATGTAAGATATGCTAGTGCAAGAGTCTGCATTGCTGTTCCACATATCATTCCTGTCCATATCCCCTGCAATGTAAACCCGGTAGATTATTAGCAACATTGCTGTAATAAAATTGAAGCTCTAGCACTTCATTTCCTTTACGTTTCGAATTGGTCATTATCTTCAATCCTGAAACAGAAAGGAGAGTAACGTTTACTCACCAAGACTCCTAAATTAAATACCCAACCGAGCAACATGCCAAACGGGATTCCAATGACGTAGTAACACCCAATGTTGACCCATGCAACCTATGATTGCCATCCTATTCCAATCGCCACCCCTGAAATTTATTTCAAGTAAGAAATGCAGAGTTAGTGCTGAACACCTTATTTTTCTGTACTTGAAAATACTGAAAGCTACAGGTCCGAAGAGTTTGGATCCCACTTGGCCAAAAATGCAGTGGTTTAATATTTGTTATTGTTATAACCATGGTTAATAACTACTATGAGAGGTTCCCATTCCCAACCATAGTTCGGTTTCTATTCAACGTCAAATCTTAAATATGTTCACATCACAGTTTTCTTTGTATCTTGTTGCATTTAAAGTAGAGATGTGCTCTACAATTTAGTATTGGGAGATGTAGAGTTAGGATTAGATAATAACAATACAATTAAAAAAACATAAAGTTTATTTAGTTAAAAATAATAATAAAAATTATTATAAAAATAAGTTTACACTATATAAAATTTGATATGAAATAAAATAATAAAATAAAACCATACTTAATAGATTAAATTTTTCTAAGTACTTGATAGATTAGAGTTTAAGATAAATCTAAACAAATTTGCTATCCAATATATTTTACTCAAATATATATTATTTATATCAATACTGTGGTAAACCATCAAAATTGTTACTTTTCACTTTATGTATAAAAATATGTTCATTACCTTTTGAAGGTTTACATAGAGCTTCTCTATTATGGACCATCACTAAGATCAGAAAAAATATTTTCTTTCAAACATGGATCTTCATAAATATATGAAGCTCTAGTTTTAAAAGACTACATAACACATTAAAAGTAAATTAGGGTGAAAAATATTTGGCCCCAGAAAATAGCTTTTCTTATTCAAATGAACGCTACAACCATTAGGCTTTAAGAGGCATTAACCAGTGTTTAAAGCAGGTCCTAAGGTACTTTGACAATGATGTCAATAAACCAAATTTAGTGGGATTGGTTACCAATAGATCTATGCTTCATGCATTTTAGAGGAGTTCCTGTTATATTTATGCTTTTTTCATACTTCTAATTTTTATCTTGAATTTCATTGTTGGGAAAAAGGAAAAACGTCTCTCCTCTTACGAGCTACATCTGTAGTCTCGGATTTACAACATGCAGATAAGTTTTTCATTGCTTTATGATAATGTTTAACCAAATAATTTTTTGAAATTGTGCTACTGTCAACACATAAAATCTTCTGCACACTTACAAACAACTTCTGCTCCAACAACTTCTGCACACTTACAAACAGATCTTATGTTCTCAGACTTTTGAGACTCCTTACAATTATTCTTGCTTCTGTATTTGTATATATCAACTATTTCGAGACTTCAACTTATATAGATAAAACTAAGACTTCCTGTAGAAGTAAAACTGATTCAAATAATTCAAACGATAATTAATTCCGACGGACTCTCATCTGCATAACAGAGCTCGAGAAAGATAAAGATCGACTCATTAAATAAACTCCTACTAACACTCTTCATTGACAAACTAAACATCTCTGCTTTCCGTGACAGAGTCTGCATAAGCGTGAAGCTCACGAATTGTAATTAATATTTATAACACTCACCCTTAATTATAAGTAGGTGAGATTTACAAAACAAAAAATTTTACTTCAAAAATTTGAATTGACATGAACTATCAATCATCTGTGACTATGTCGACTCCTAAACAACTGTGTGGTTTTTTAAATGCATCCATTGCCAAAGATTTTGTAAATATATCTGTGACTTGTTCTTTTGACCTGCAAAACTCTAAACAAATTTCCTTGTTATTCACCAATTCTCTGACAAAATGATACATTGTATCAATGTGCTTTGTTTTCTTGTGAAACACATGATTCTTTGATAACATGATGGCAGAATTGTTGTCACAAAATATTGTAGTTGGCTCATGTTGTTCCTATAACAAATCTTTAATCATTCTTCTCATCCAAATAGTTTGACAAGTTGTGCTTGTAGCTGCGACATATTAAGCTTTTGTTGAAGAAAGAGTCATAATGGGATGCTTCTTTGATTCCCCTGACACTATACCTATTCCAAAATGAAATGTGTACATAGAGGTACTTTTTCTGTCATCTATGCCACCTCCAAAATCACTGTCAGTGTATCCAATAAGTATGAATTCTTCTGAAGTAGAATAGATAATGCCAAAATCTTTTGTTCCATTCACATATCTCAGAATTATTTTTACCGCCTTCTACTGGGTTTGTTTTGGAGTTTCCATGAACCTTGAAATCAGGCTCACTCCATACATAATATCAGGTCTTGTTGTTTTCATATACATAAGACTACCTACCATCATCTTAAACAGTGTGGGATCCACCTTGGACCCTTCATCTTCCTTGCTTAACTTCAATCCTGTTATGACATGTGTTAGGGATGCTTTGGAATTTATCATGTTGACTCTTTTCAAAATTCCATGCGCATATTTAGATTGTGAAATAAATATATCGAGACTTGTACTGGTGAAATTCAATACCCAAAAAATATCTCATAAGTCCCAAATCAATATTTTAAATTCATCCTTCATGACTGACTCAAAGTCTTCTATGCCAAAACCACTTGTAAAAATAAAATCATCTACATATAGGCAAACAATTATCATGTTACCTTGTTTATTTTCTTTGATTTACAATGTTAGCTCACATTCACTTCTTTGAAATACATTCTGAGTAAGGTAGGAATCTATGTGATTGTACCAAGCTTTGGGAGCTTTCTTTAACCCATACAATTCCTTCTTCAATTTGTACTCTTTGTTTTATTGTCCTAGAACCTCATAGCTTTGTGCTTGTTCCACATATAATTCTTCTTCTAAATGCCCATTCAAAAATGATGACTTTACATCCATTTGATAAACATGCCACTTGTTCTGCGCAACAATGGCTAACATAGTTCTGATTGTGTCCATGTGCGCAACTTGGGAAAATGTTTCATTGAAATCAATTCTAGGTTGTTTTGAAAAACCTCTTGCAAACATTCTTGCCTTGTGTTTATGCACATTACCATTTGCATCTTGCTTGGTTTTATAAATCCATTTGACACTTATCATATCCCTTTCTTCAAGTACATCTACCAATTTCCATGTCTAATTATTATCTATGCATATAATTTCTTCATCCATGGCTTGTGCCCATACATCATCCTTGACAACTTTTTTAAAAGTTAATGGATCATCTATTTGTGAAAACAAATAAAAGATTGAAAACGAATTTGTTGTGGACACATTATATATTTTGTGCATACTTATTTTCTTTATTGGTAACAGACTTGTTAATGTTGGATCTAGAGATGTAGAATTACTTGGACTACTTGCTAAAGTTTGTTGTGCTCTTGGTGTGGACTATGCACCTGCAGATGTCACTGGAGTAGTTTGTGTTGCGATTTCTGTCGCAATTCCAGGAGTAGAAGGAACTACACACTGAATTATACATGGTGTTTGAACCACTTTATCCTCCATATCATTATGCACGATAGCATCAATAAATTTAACTTTCCTTTCTATGCTTCCATCCCATGATTTATTCTCCACAAATTGAACATCGCAATTGATTATGACTTTTCTTGCAATAGGATCGTATAGCTTGTATAATTTTGTATCTTCAGAGTACCCAAAAATTATACATTTATGTCCTTTGTTGTATAGCTTATTTCTTAGCTCATCTGAAACATGTGCGTATGCGACACAACCAAAAACTTTTAAGTGCGCCACACTATGCTTCATACATGTACAGGCTTCTTGAGGAACTTTGTTTCACACTCTTTGTCAGACATATGTTCATGATATATACTACAGTTTCTACTGCCTCAACCCAATACTCATTTGACAAATATTTGGTTTCCAACATACTGCGTGCCATTTCCATGATGGTTCAATTCTTCCTTTATGCAACACCATTATGTTGTGGTGTATACCGCGTGGTCAATTGCTTGTAGATTCCATGAACTTTAAAAAAGTTTTGTAACTCTCTTGACACATATTCACCTCCTCCTTCAGTTCTTAGAACCTTGATGTAATAACAATTTTGTTTCTCCACAAGTGATTTGAACTGCTGAAAAAACCCTAATGCGTCAGATTTATGTTTTAGAAAATGAATCCATGTCATTCTTGAGAAATCATCAATGAATGTAATAAAATGTGTATGTCCTCCTATGGATGGTGTTTCTATTGGTCCACAAATATTTGAATGTACAATTTCCAGTGGAGCTTCTGCTCTATATGATTTTCCAACTGGAAATCATTCTCTATGATGCTTTCCAAAGATACATCCTTCACATATTCTTTTTGGTTTTTCAATTAATGGAAAACCTTTCACCATATCCTTTGTATGTATTAGCTTCAGACCTACAAAGTTCAAGTGTCCAAATATGAAATTCCACAGCCATGAATCATTATGTACTTCAGATTGGAATGTTGCCTGTATCTCTACGCCATTGCCTTATTTTTCTTTAAAACTGTGCACACTACCTTTTCCTACCTTGGAACTGCGCGCACTTACTTCTTTGCTTTTTTCTTTGAATGCAGTGTCTCATTGCGCATCATTTATGTCATGGACATATTGCATTGTATTTTTCTTCTAGGTTGGCTTCAATGTCAATGGAAACATTTTGTTTCTTGTCATATGAATTCTTGCAATAAGTTGATTGCTTGGACATCTATTCAAAATCACACAGTGATTATCTTCCATGTAGATTATGTATCATTTCTATAATAGTTGTCATGTGCTCATCAAATGATGCTTTAGACCAGAAACATAATATACATCAAGAATAACTTTTTTTTCTCCTTGTTTAGTTAAGATATTAATATTGCCTTTTCCTAAGACAGTGACTTGGATATCTGTTCTAAGTGTAACTTTAGTTTGGACTAACTTATCCAAACTACAAAACACTTCTAAGCTTCCTGTCATGTGATTACTGCATCCTGAATCTAGATACCTTGTGTCACATGGACTTGCTTGAGAAACATTGCATCCAACTGGTGATACTATAGGCATTGCTTCAGCGTGCACCATAAACATAGAAATGGAGGCACTGTTTGCATTGTGTGAGTGATCTTGATCTTGCTTGTTCTGATTATACTGTCTCTTCTTGCACTCATATGCATACTGTCCATACTTTTTACAGTAATGGCATTGAATCTTTGATTTAACAATTCTTCGATTACTTGGCTGACTATTATTTGTATTTTGACTTCTTCCACTAGTGTTTCCAAGACTGCTACTGCATCCACCTCTAACAAAATGTCTTCCTCTGCCTCTAGAGTTAGCTCTCCCTCTTCCTATTCTATGGCTTATTGATGACTGCGCAAAAAATGCATTTTCTAATGACATGTTTGACATGTTTAATCTGTGTTCATGATTAATGAGGGAGGCTTGCAACTCATCTAGACTAAACTGACTTAGGTCTTTGTTTTCTTCTAAGGTCACAAAAGAGTATCAAATTTAGGAGGAAGACTCCTAAGTACCTTCTCAACAAACTTTCTATCCTCTATGGTTTCTCCACAAGGCTTAATCTGATTTATCAGGAAAATAACATGGGTATAAAAGGAATCGACTAAATCTAAGACTTTCATTCAAAGAGTTTCGAAATCTCTTCTAAGAATTTGTAGTTTTGAAGTCTTGACTTTGTCCATACCTTGATAATAGGTTTGTAACATGTCCCATGCTTCCTTGGATTGATTTGTTGATGCGGCTCTTGGGAGTATGCTTTCATGCATGGCTTGATGTATGTAAAACATTACCTTTCCACCCTTCTTCCTTTGATCTTTCATCTCATCCTTCTCAGCTTATGTGAGAGAATTATATGTTTCCTGATGTGTTGGTTCCACAGCCATTCTCAATTATCTCCCAAACATCTTGAACCCGAAATAACACCTTCATGGTTAATGACCATAACTCATATTTTTTTCCTGTGAACGAGGGAGGTTGCAGATTTGAAGTAGAAGACATGATTTTTTTTTTCAACAGAGTTGATGCTCTTAAAACCTACTCTCATAAAATTGCTCTGATCAACCTTCTCTGATAGAACCTTCTCTGATACCAAATCTCGGATCTACAACACGTAGATAAACTCTATGCAGAGCAGTTATAAAGACCTCACAGTGAAACTCTTCGTTGTTGAACTCTCAAGACTTACCGTGCAGTTTCCAGACTGCACAATATACTGTGCATTTTGATGATAACACTTAACAGAATAATTTCTTGAAACTATGCTACTCTTAGCACATAAACTCTTAGACAAAACAAAACTCACAAATACTCATGAATATGTCAACACAAAAAATATTTGATATATATTAAGAACTTGCACGCTAATAGATAATACAATAACTATGTCGACCTTCTGGTCCAACAACTTCTGCAAACTTACAAACAGAGCTTGTGCTTTCAAACTTCTCAGACTCCTCACAGTTGTTGTTGCTTCTCTCTATCGACTATTTCTCTCTGTGTCTGTATATATCGACTACCTAAAGACTCTCACTTATATAGATAAAACTAAGACTTCGTGTAGAAGTAAAACTGACTCAAACAATTAAGACGACAAATAATTTTGACTCACTCTCATCTGTATAACACAACTCAAGAAAGATAAAGATCAACTCATAAAATAAACTCCTGCTAACACTATTCCTTGTCATGTTTGATAGAGTAAACGTCTCTTCCGTGTTTGACAAACTAAACGTCTCTACTTTTTGTGACAAACAGAGTCTGGGTAAACACAACGCTCACAACTTGTAATTAATATTTCCAACATGTGGTGAGTGTTTGATAGAGTAAACGTCTCTTCCATGTTTGACAAACTAAACGTCTCTACTTTTCGTGACAAACAGAGTCTGCATAAACACAAAGCTCACGACTTGTAATTAATATTTCCAACATGTGGTGAGTATTTGATAGAGTAAACATCTCTTCCGTGTTTGACAAACTAAACGTCTCTACTTTTCGTGACAGACGGAGTCTACGTAAACACAAAGCTCACGACTTGTAATTAATATTTCCAACATGTGGTGAGTGAGCCTTCATTATTAGAAAAGCATATAGAAGTGCACATTGTTATAAGCTACATTGCTATAAGCTACCTCAAAGATAGTTCCACTTCAGGGATACTTCTTATCTCGTTACGTGATACAACCACATATAATGTCTGCATTGTTGTTTTGCTCGATTTTTATGGTATTGAACATTTTGTTTTCAACGTTTCCCTAAGTGACGTTGTGTTTGAATAAACTGAATGAAAAGTTTTAATAGTTAGCCTGCGATATGAGGAAATTTTAGGAGATGTATGCCAACTGTAGATATATTAATGAAAGGTCATTTAATAGTTAGCGTGCCATATGAGGAAATTTTAGGAGATGTATGCCAACTCTAGATATATTAATGAAAGGTCAATACTCTTTAGGTGGAATTAAATAATTTCAATTCACTAAATAATATTGTTCCCGTTCTCTTTGAATTAACCAAATGAAAAAGTTTAATAATTACCTTGGGATGTACGAAATTTTAGGAGATTCATGCCCAGTATGGATCTATTATTGAATTAATTGCAAGCTACAAGCCTAAGCTAGGGATGATGTCACATTAATTGGCCTCCATTTAGGTTGTGTAAGAATTTAACAGAAAATATGATTTGGTTTCCGTTTGTTTTATATATGGAGTGAGATAATTGTTTTATATATGCAGTGAGATAACTGGATAGCAATCTTTTCTCAGAATTATTTTTTAGATAGTGGTGTTGTTTTAAATTTTTTTGCTAATCTGTAAATTTGATTTATTTTTTGAACATCTAGGTTGGTTTAAAATGGGATAATCACTAAGATAAAGTTTCGAAATACATAAAACTTTGATCCATCCAAACTCAATTTATTTCTGAGAATCTGATCAAATTCAAACCTTTTTTTTTTTGGATGAAAAGAAGAAAAATTGTTGTTAACTTACCCCTTTAAATATATATAAAAGCTACAAGCCTAAGTTAGGGATGATGTCACATTAATTGGCCTCCATTTTGAGCATGTGTCAGAATTTAACAGTAAATATGATTCGGGTTTAGGGTTTTCGTATATATATATATATGTGAGAGGATGTTTTGTAACGGCTAGAACATAATTTTTTTATTATAAAAACTAAAAGATTTTAAGAAAGATTGGCAAATCCCCGGAGAAAAGCAAGTGTTTTACCTGAAAGTACTGGCTGAACACTGTTGAGGAGGACTGTAAATCCCAGCAAAATTGCCACTCTAGAAACAGCGTCTCTGATGGCTGGACTCGTTGTGAACAATAATGCAAATTCCTGGTGAAATACAAAAACCAGAGCCGAAATAGCAATGCCTATAGCACTTGAAGTCGTAACGGAAACCTTTACTGCAAATTTAGCTTCTTTCCCATTTCCTGCCCCTAGCTCATTGGCAACCCTCACGCTGCATCAATAAGCTACTATGTTACTACCCCCCAAAAAATATCAAGGCAAGGCGCTACCCTAAAAATTTTGAAGCCGATTTTTTTAGTGCTATTCCAAATGCTATTACACTAAACATACCCAGTTGCAACTAAAAATCCAATTGGTATCATCATCTCCCAAGCATTAATGCTCATACTGCAAAAATAACATATTATTTAGAATATTAAAATTTGAATTAAAGCATTCTCAATTGTTCCATTGCAAAACACTGACAGCTTGTTTTACCAAATAGAAATGGAATCCACTGCAACTTGTTCATCTGGTAGATTCCCAGTTAAGAGTACCTGGACTCTGTAGTACCAATACTCCAACCTGTGGATAAGAGAAAGCTGGTAAGTTTGAAATAAAATATTATAATAATTTTATTTATTTATTTAAAATCATTTCCAAATGGTGTAGACCTAACTAGCCATAACATGACACCCGATGCAATAGACAGCTTAGCAAAAGGCCACAAGTCAATGAATGCTTTTCTCGACAGTCCCGTCCATGTCTCGGGACAACCTCCACAGGTAACATAAAGAAATTGAGCCATTGCATACACCCACCAGGATATATCCATTGTAATGGCTGCTCCCAGAAGTCCCATATCCAATTTAGTGATAAAGATCCAATTTAGAACAATATGAAGCACCAAGATGGCTGCAACAAGCCACGCGATGACCATGTGCTTAGACTGCGACTGTAGGTACCTTTGCAGCGGAAACGACCAAACAAATGCAAAATGCTGAGGAATGAACCAGGTTGAAACTGATCCAGTTAATCGAGCGATATCATCTGACTGACCCATCAGCTTCAAAATGGGGGTGATATACATATACATTGGTAAGATTAAGACTGCAGCAACAAAGAGAACAATCCAAGAGCGCTGTAAATATAATCCCAGCATGTGATACTGCTTAGCTCCATATGCTTGCCCACATAGGGTTCCCAAGGCACTTGCCAGACCTAACTGCCATGTCAAAATAAGAAACAAACTAGTTCAGCGGACGCCCGCTCTCTTTTACCCAGATGACAATATTAGAGAATATCGATCGTGTTATATCTCTTAGACACTCTCATTACATACATTGTTTTCTGACAATATTAGAGAATATCGATCGTGTTATATCTCTTAGACACTCTCATTACATACATTGTTTTCTTGTTTTATATAGTGACATAATAATACTGTCCCTCCTTCAATGGCTTCCATTGCAAGTGATTTGGTCCATATCCTAACACTACAGACTTTTAACAGGATAGTTCAAGCAACTTGATTTTAATGAATTTATTAGTTACATTGTTTTGTTTGTTAGCCTTATTCTCACACCAATCCCATTATGCTAGATTTTATCCCATACCGACTGTCCCATACCCTTGGGACTAATTCATGTTACAAAACCATGGATATAATTCCAAAATGATCCAGAAAAAACTGATTTAGTTAACAATTGAGTTGTTCAAAACCCCATGTTTTGGTATTTTTCATCAGTTTTTGGTGAAATCTAAATTTTCAGTGGTTTAAAATTTATTTTTGAACGTATAAATGGATTCAGCTTCCTGAAAAACCAGAAAACATTGAGATTATACTGAGTGAACCACTCATATTTACATCTTCAATAAATTCTCACAAAATTTCAAACAAAATTAACCAATAATATATATATATATATATATATATATATATATATATATATATATATTGAAACAACTAACTAAAAACTATGCCCTAATAAAAATTTGTTTTTATAATGAATCTAACATTTTTTCACTCAAAGTTGAGGTGCTAGTAGTGTTCTTTATATATATATATATATATATATATATATATATATATATATATATATATATATATTGGCTATTTAAATCTTTTAAAATCTACTATTTTTAAAATTCAGGCTTTTAAAAAATTTCAAATCTACCAAATTTAAAAAAAGATTCTACCTAATAAAAAGTGAATTTGTCTAAACAAAAACCAGTAAGCACTCTCTCTAATAATATCTCAAGAATTTTCCTCTCAATACAAATTCTCCCAATTGCACAATTTGTATGCTAACTTCAAAACCTTATACTTATAAGGAATCTGAAATTGTCCCAATTGCACAATTTGTATGCTAACTTCAAAATCTTATACTTATAAGGAATCTGAATGATTTGTTAAAAGAATTGCAAGAACAAACAAAACATTCCATAAATTCTAAAACTGTTCCAATAATAATAAAAACTCCCCCAATCTATAAATTCTAAAAATAGGGAAAAAAATTAAAATTAATAGATATTTATAAACTGTGAAACTTATATCTAAATAATAGATTTGTAAAAGCATAATTTTTTGTGTATTTAGAAAGAGCAATGTTCGACATTGAAGATACATCAAGGATTTTGCATTCAAGCAAATAACGAGAACAATCAACAAGTACTGTTACATCTAAAAACTATCACGTAGACAAACGGAAGATTAGAAATATGAAACTGATATTGTGAAACTTATATTCATGCAGTAGATTTGCGAAAATATTGAAGTTTCCATGTATTTAAAAATGGCAATATTGAACACTGAAAATACACCTTGTTTTTTTTTTGCATGAAAGCCAAGATTTTAAGCAATTGCAATGCAAAAATAAAAGACCATATGAAGATAATGAAATGGAAGAACAATAAGATTGATCCTGAGAGGTTTGTGCCTATATGTTCCTACAACGGTTAATCAGAATGAATTCTCTTTAAAATTTCCAGAGGAGAATAGGTTAGGAGGCTTGGCCTTGATCATTGTCATATTGGAACAAGCTATAGTAATTTGGTTTGGTCAAGCAGACATTAAATTGGTGTATGAGACTTCCTTCTTTGTGGACAAGAGACACTCCACACAGGATTTGACTGCTAAAGTCTCTAAGGTATACATACCCTATCCTCCTCACTTGAACCTATAAACCTCTAAGGAAACACATGTTCTTAACCATTACAAGTTGTGCCATCATGAGCTCTTTTTAATAAGAGGAGGCTATATACTCTTTTGTTCTTTATAATATCGTGATTAATTGTCCCACCCTTTAAAATTCCAAAACTTAACTTGATAGGAGATTCAGTCCATGGATAAGGAGAATAGTCCACTGTTAATTCTATTCATTCTAGTTAGTGTTCACTGTTGACTTCCATTAACTTTACTCCATGCTAGTTGGATAAACCAAATCTACATTTTAGATAAGGATTGACTAACCAAATATTCTAAATATTGCAATAAATATCATATTATAGCTCATGTGAAACATAGAATGCCATTGGTGATGTGTCAGAAAACAATAAGAAAGAAGAAGAGTATTTCGTTCATGCTTACAAAGAGCCCAAAAGTGAGACCAACAACGACAAAGGTTTCTAGTAATGGAAATGGCAAATTAATTCCCATAAATTGTGAAGCAAAGAGAAAACAGAGAGAAAGAATAGAATAGTATATTGAAATGTAAGGAAGAAGATATTGTTAGAAGCTCTGAGAAGATACAATGTAAAAGGAAATAGCCGAAATAAACAGGGCTTAAGCTAAACAAGAAATAGAGTATAGTTGGCTAGGATAAGTTAAAATTTGTACAGGCCAAATGTACCCAAGTTGAGGTTACATTATGTTTAACACTCTTAAACTCCAACAAGCATAACCACGACCGATATGCCTAAGTGTTAATCTCTAAAATAAAAAACTCCACTTTCCTAGTGATTTAGGGAAGATATCGCCAGTTTCCATCTCGAGAACCACAAAAATTGTAGTGCAATATCACCATTATTCATTGACTAGCTCATGATGAAATGAAACCAAGTGTCAATGTAATACTTTTCTTGTGAAACACATGGTTCTAGGATAATGCAACGTTGATGTATTGTTACGCAGTACCAGGAGTTGATCCTTTTCTCAGATGTGACATGTCCGGCTAACATTCGCCTTAGCCATACGAATCCTGATGTTCAGAGCAGCCTACATAATCATCAAGATATGGATAACAATTATCGCTCTCATTTTCCCATGAAATCGTGTTCAAAGCCTGAAAAATATATCCGACATGTGCTTTTCCCCCTATCATTCAAATGCCGCTCAGAAGTCACTATCCTGTGTAAACTTAGATTTGATTACTATCATATTCTTAGTGTACCCATAAACTAAAAATTTATTGTTCCCTGCCATATATCTCAGAATTTGTTTTGTCATTTTCCAATGAGAATCTTTTTGGAATTCCATGAATCTGGAAACAAAACTAGCTGCATACATGATGTCAAACCTAGTTGTTGTAAGATACAATGTAAACCTAACTAAACTTTGTGCGAGTCCACTATAGGAACCTTTCACTATTCTTGTTTCCAACTTTTGCCTCAAGGTATACCGGACAGACATCCTTTCACAAAGCGTAGTCCTTTTGATGATGTCTCAAGGCATACTTTTGTCATTGTCATAAAAATTCCTTTGGTTGATTGATGAACCCCAATCCCTAAAAATATTTCTATTATGCCAAGATTCCGCTATCTCAAACTCGATTGTATGGTATGTTTGAAACTGTTAACCTTAAGATTTCGTAGATCATGTCATCAACATATAAACATACACTCATAATTTTACCGTATCGATCTATTTTGGTGTAAAGAGTTGGCTCATTTTATCTTCTACTGAAACCACTTTTAATTTGACATAGGGTGTCAATTTCACCGTACTCAAGCTCTTGGAGCTTGCTTTAAGTTATACTCAGTTTCTTCAACCGATACACTTTGGTTGAGTGCTCTTGGACTTCAAATCCGTGTGGTTGATCAACATAAACTTTTCTTCTAAATGAACCATTTAAGAATGTCAATTTGACATCCATCCGTATAATTTGCCATTTGTGTTGTGTTTCTATGGCTACAGGAGTTCTTACAGTTGTCTAGTCTACCAACCTATTCTGTCGTATAAACTTTCAAACGCCTGTGCCTTTTTCAAATCTTTCTTTTTTTTCATTGTTTCAGCTTGTGTCCCACCTATCAACATTTTGTGTTCTAGCACCAAGAGATCCATGCCCGTTCTCCAATGAGTCCCACTTGCCCACTGAAACCCAAAGCTCCTGCATGGGGCCACAAAGTTATTCATGCCTGAAAAGTTCTCCCACATCTCCTCAAAATCTCTGCAGCCTCCTATTCCCTGTGTCTATGTCTATTCTCCTGCAGGCCAGAGTCATTCCAACGTTCTGTTGTCTGTGCCTGCAACCCTAAAACAATGAGCCTGGACAGTCACTTTTCCACTGCAACCCTGCCAAACTTATTCCTGAACTGTTTATTTTCCAATCATTCCGGGGACTCCTCTATTTTCCATAAATTTTACATCTGTGCTTAGAATTAGTTTCTTGGTGATTGATTGTAAAGCCCGTAGTTTTAGATGTTTTACTATAGCTTGAAAATACATTTCTACCACACTGCAAGTTTCTTCCTTAATTCATAAGGTATGGAGTGCTATGCATCCAAAATGTCCTTAGATGAGCTACACATGGTGATTTGTTCCACTCCATGCTTCTGGGGAACTTTCATCTTTAGACATGTGGTTGGAGATCTATCTGCAGGAGCAAACTGAGCATGCTATCGCCTGCAAACCTAAAAAGCATTTGATGCGTTTTCTCTTTGAGAAATTTTTTTGCCATATTCATTATTGTTTGATTTTTCCTTTTCTCAGCCCACTCCATTCTCACATGGAGCATACCTTGTTGTTGTTTGCATGAAAATGCCTTGTGATCCTAGTACCAGAAAATTCTCTGAGTTGTATTCTCCTCCTCCATCCGGGACCTCGAAAGTGCTTTGATACATTTTGCCAATTGCCAAATTTGAATTCTTTGATTTTTTTCAAAAGTTTCAGACTTGTGTCCTAGAAAATAGATCCATATTTTCCAATAACCATCAATAAACGCTAGGGAAAGTAAAACTACCACCTATCAATTGCCATTGGTCCACATAGGTCAAAGGTGAACAAGTTCAAGATGTTGTTTGGCTGGATTTGATGACTGTGGAAAACTAGATTTCTTGTGTTTTCCAAGTATGCAAGACTCACATAAGTAATTTGTTTCAAAGATAGGTAGATCTTTGACCATGGAGTTTTTCTTAAGCACTTAGACTCAAATGGTAGGTGTCCAAATCGTGTATGCCAAACAATAGTTTCATTCAGGGTTGATGCACTGTGTGCATAAGGTTGACTCAGATTTGCAGTTGTGAGGGTGAGGGGAAATATCCTATTTGGATTCATATGGATTTCAAAAATTAATTTTCTTCTTGGATTTTGTCATATATCTTACAAGATGTTCTCTCAAAAAGTACCTTATAGCCATGTTCAATAAGCTATCCTACACTTAGTAAATTATACTTTAACTGGAACATGATAGACATTTTGTTTAGTGTCTTTTCTTTACATTTTGTTTAGTAAGAATAGGAACGATTCATTTTCCTTGAACCTTGACCAAGTAATCATTTCCAAGTGTAATATTATCGATGAGATTGAAGAAGCAATGCATGAAAGTAATTCTTTGTTACTTTTCATGTGATTGCTACATCCACTATCCAACAACTAGAGATCTTTAGGTTGTTCCTTTTCACCAGTGGCATGAGAGAAACATACCTCTTGAGGTGTCTCCCGTATGATTTGACACATGTGCTCTACCTGAGAGCTGATCTGATTGCTTCTTCCTGCATTCAGATTCATAGTGCCCATACTTTTTGCAATAATAGCATTGTATTCTTGTTTTGTCATTTGATCTTCTCCCTCTGCCTCTTTGAGCCTGGAAATTTTGATGTTGATTTTGTTGCTGATGTCTTTGACCTTGGAAATTCTGATTCAGATATTGTTGTCTGTTACCTCCACTGGAGTGAGGGTTACTTTGATTGCTCCCTCTTCCTTGGTGACCTCTGCTTCTTCCTCTGCCTCTCCCTCTGCTGAAGGAGAATTGAGTTTTGAAAGCATTGGAGATTGACTCATCTGTAAGATGCAATCTGGTCTCATGTGTCACCAGAGAGCCAATTAATTCATCTGTTGAAAATGTTGACAGATCCTTGGATTCAAGGATTGTTGTTACAACCGTTTCGAATTTCTTGGGTAGACTTCTGAGAGTTTTCTCAACAATTCGTTGATCAGTGATGGTTTCACCAATCAGTCTGATCTGGTTCACAATTCCCATGACTCTGGTCATGAACTGATCTACAGTTTCGGACTCTGTCATCCTTAGAGTCTCGAATTGTGTCCACAAGGTCTTTAGTTTAACTGTTTTGACCCTGTCATTTCCTTGGTAGGAAGATTTAAGGATGTCCCATACCTGTTTTGAAGTACTAGCGCCTGTGATTTTTGAGAAAATCGATTCATCCACAGAATTCTGAATCTAGAATTTCGCTTTATTTTCTCTATTCCTCAGTGTTGCCTGAGCAATTATCTGCGCATTTGTCATGGCAGCGAGGGCGGATGGATCCGGTTCCACATATCCAATATCCATTGGTTCCCAACACTCTTGAGCTTGCAAGAATGATCTTATCCGAAGAGACCAGAACTCATAATTCTTTCCCAGTAGAATCAGACCCTGAGTTGGTCCTAAATTGCTAGACGATGCCATACAAAAAAAAAATTGCAGAAAAAATATAGAGGGAAAGTGCGTATTTACCTCTGATGGCCGAAATGTCGATGTGTCGATGGCAGAAAAGAGCTTATCAGCCTTGAATTTGCCTATGTCACCTTGCAATGTGACCACGCACCCTGATGGTAAAGCGCTATGGGCTTTTCCCGTTCTTTGTCTTTCAAATCGTCCAAATGCGAAAAATTGCGTTTGGACAATTCGATGATCTAGATCTTGTGTGATATGACGGTCCAGATCTTATCGGGATATCGTGAATCGGGATTTCGCGAGTTCTGATGATGAGTTCTTTTGACTCCTCGATTCCCCGATATCCGATTTACCGATGGCGCTTTCCTTTCAGGAAATTTTGCGATTGCTTTGATCGCCTCCACGTGTCCTAAACAGATGGACGACTAAAGTATGCTTCGGGGATTTCACCGTAGAGATTCCCGATCCTTCGTTTTGACGAGATGATGTCAGTTGGGCCCCACAATGGAGTTTACCTCCTGTCGGGATGTCGGACTTCGGAGTTCTGAAGTGCTCGTGTTTCTTGTCCTCAGGATTCGCGAAACGTCGAATCCTGATATGCCAATGGGCTCTCTCGATATCGCCCACATGTCTCCTCAAAATGGACGGCTCCGATCGTTTACGAGGTTTTCACCATAAAGAAACCCGATCACTTGTTCTCAGGATTCGCGATTTTCCGAATCCCGATGCGCCGATGGCCCTTTCCTTTTTGGAACTTTTCCCGAGTCCTCGGATTTACGCCACGCGTCCCCACAAGATGGACAGTCCGCGTCGTTTCGCGATTTCGCGACTTGCGATGCCAAATTTCTCTGACAACTTGAAACCCCGAATGCCGAAACGTCGATGGTTTCCTCGATGCCCACCACGTGTCCGGTCAAATGGACGGCTGAGATCTGATCACGATTTCGAGAATCGCGATTTCGCGAGTTTTGAACTCTTGTTGCATCGGTCTTTAAAAACTGCGAACTCCGAAATGCCGATGTGACGATGCGTTGATCTGCTGCCACCTGTCCTCTGAGATGGATGGCTGTAATCTTTTCGGGATTTCGCGATATCGCGTATCGGAGTTTTTGGATTGCAATCACCTTTTCTCTTCCAACTCTCGATTCCCAATTTTGCGATGAGATAAGATCGATGGCTCAAGATATTTCTCGATCCAACGGTCCAGAATGGATGGTCCAGATGATGTCGCAACTTCACAAGTCAAGAATTTCTCCTTGGCGCTCCAGAGGACTAAAGCTCGTGCACCGTCTCATTGATTCAACGGTTGTCGGTCCTGTGCGCAAGATCTAACGGCTGAAACTCTTTCGCCTTTTCTGGCTCTCCTCGTCCCTTCTGAACTGGTTTCCCGCTTCGGATCCATCCTCGGGACGAATGTTACAGCCGCAATGGATGTTCCTTGCGTGTTTGACGCAATCTTTGTCAAATTTGTCGAAATTTTCTCCTGCGGAAGAAAGAATTGGTGAATATTTCAAAGATTGAAAGAATTTCACGAGTTCTCTGTTCACTGCTAAAATCTTTGACAGATTTGAAGAATTCTTGCAATTCTTTAAACGCTTCTTCTTTCTTTGACAATTTTCCACAAATTTGAACAAATGTTCGTGAAATATTCAATGTTTCTGCCTTCTACAGGAATCTTTAACGAATTCTAACGAATTCTTCAAGAGTTCTTTAAACATTCTTCTGTTCTGCAGCGCTTCTTCGTCAATCTTTGACGATTCTTGAAAGAAGTGCAAGAATATTTACTATTTCTTCTTCTGCTTCTCTTCTTCCTCGATCTTTCGAGCGTTGTACACTCTACTTCGTCGCGTGAGCTTCTTACACTGATCTTTGAGTGTATGGAGGTCTGCTTCCTCGTGGAATTTTCCTACGAGGATCTTTCGAGAGTAAGGCGGACAACTCTCCAATCCTTTTGAAAGAGTCTGTGTCGCGTTCTCTCAAGATCCGTGAAGCTTTGCACTATGAGGATCGTGTGGCTCTCCAAACTGTGTGAAGAGGCTTACTGCTGAAGCTCTAATACCATGATAATATGTGAAGTAAAGAGAAATGCAGAGAGAAAGAATGGAATAGTATATTGGAATGTATGAAGAAGATATTATTAGAAGCTCTGAGAAGATACAATGTAAAAGGAAATAGCTGAGCTAAATAGGTTCAAGCTAAACAAGAATAGAAAGTACAGCTGGTCAGGACAGCTGGAAGTGTACAGTTAGACTATTGAGGTTACATTATGTTTAACAATTCCAAGTCGCCCAAGTTCCCTGCGAATGTCTGAGTAATAACATTCATCCCATACATGGTTGTGCGAATGAAGACGGTAGGCCCTGCAATCCTCCATAGCTTCTGTGATTCGACCAAAAATCTCCTCCCTGCATCGTTTGAGTATATCAATGGCCACTTTTCGTTGTCTTCCACATCAGAGAGCTTTCCATGGCCGTTCTTTTCATCCGGAAGCGAAAAGAAGAGATTGTGCAAGGATCCTGCCATGTTTAGATGATCAATATCCCTGTGCACCGCATGAAACTGGGAAATGCAGGGTGAACTTCATCATTTAATGTTGAAAGACTATGTATTGCATAGCTAGCATCGGATTAAAATAAAAGGCACCCAACGATGTGCAAATCACACAACCAAATACATTAAAGAAGAAGGGCATGGAGGGAGGCAGGCAGGCAGGCAGGCATCTCGTAATGCTAACTATGAAATATCGACTCCCCATTTTACGAATATGCAAGAGGATCCGTCGGAATCATTCTAATGGTTAGTTAAATATGATCATCAAGCTACATGCTTAAATACTATTTTGAAATTACATGTAAGACACAATACAACAATAAAATACGTCTTTCGTAATCTTCAGACATGTGCCCCGCTAACTTATGAATTTTAAGATGTGGAAATCTATGATCCTGAAACACGTTCCCATGATCTTGGAATCTAACACATAAAGATACATGTATTTTAACCCAAAACAATTCCTCTATTTTTACTCATTGTTATATAATCTACTTACATGCTTTGTGTGTTGTGTTAGGGCTAACACATAAACGTATGTATTTACATATATACATTTACATTTTTACTCCTTTAAAATGGGTTGGTGTTGAGGTCTCAACCAATTTTACATAGGTGCACTTAGACATCCTTTTATGTTCCAACCTGCATTTTTGAACTTTGTTTCGATGGATGTATTTCTTGAATAACTTAATCTAGATGATCTCTTTGAATGGAATAAGGGGATTTAGTAAGCTTACCCAAGTGGTTTGCATTGTAATTGTTATCCTCATAATGTTGGGATTATTGTTGTTTTTTTTATTGTGTTTAATGGAATCTCACTTGTGTCTAAAAAATAGTTACATTTGTTTCACACAAAATTGTATTTTAGAATGCACCTTGTTTTCATGGCTTTTCTTATGTATGGAAATGTAATGTCTTATTAATGAGATTATGTCATTTTGAATCATGTGCTAAGTGTCATGCTTCACTTTCACATGTGATATTGAGAGACTAATTCAAAGCATAGCCATAAATTAACAAACATGAGATTGTATAAAGTGCTAACTAGCGAGTTATAAGAAAGAAAAGAATCAATGGCATTTGCACATTGAAATTATGTGAAGCAATGATAAACATAGATTTCAAGTATATGGAAATAGAAATAGGCTCTCTTTAATTATAAATTATCATTATCGGGTATCCTCCACACTTGTGTCATATAATCGACCATTTTGGTTCCACAAATGCAACATCAAACATGGCTGCAATGGTGTGTTAAGAGATTAAATCAAGGTGTTTTTCCACAAGAAAATTGCTCATTATATTTATATAATGTATGATATTACCAAAATAGTTACATGATTGATTCCCTGCAATGGAAGTTATATCACCATTCCAGAATTTACAAAATGGGTTGTCTAGATGTGTACTTAGACAAATCAGATTTAAAGCTTCGAATTCCCTTCTATCTGATTCTAAGTTCTTTTACAAGAGTGTTAGACATGAAATTGAGGGTTGCATTATGTCCCTGAGTAAGTTCAAACTATAAAAAGAATGTGTTACTATAATATCTCTGATTGCCTCTAAAAAAGTTTTAAAAACAGTGTTGGTCCCACTTGACCATCTTTCCACTGATCCTATGTTATTTTCCCCTCCTACTCTTGTAGAGCACACTTGCAAAGTAGGTCAGCCTCCACATTTAATTCCCGGTAAATGTGTGTGAACTTGATCAGAGTATACCCCTTGACGAGCTCAGTAATTCGGTGTTTCCAGCATTCCAGGGCTATGACTTGAAGTTTTCCTTTATTGTTTAGCCAATCTATAATAATTCTGGAGTCTCCAAGACTTGCAAATCCATAATGTGAAGTCTGGTAGCCAGGGTGAGTGTTTCCCAGACTCCAAGAAGTTCAACTTTAGTATTTGTGTCATCTCCACTGTTATAGGTCCACTTAAAAATTGTTTGATCGACGGTCCTGATAAGACCTCCATCTCCGCACTGTTGACCAAAGTTTTGAGTTCCTCCATCAAAACATGAAGTAGTCCTTCCCTCTTGTAAAGTAGGTTGTAAAAATATTTGAATTGGTTCTTTTTGTGTCTTAGCACACTCCAGGCCTCCCAAAATCTTGTAATAAGTTGTATTGATAGAAGGATTGTTTTGTTCAAAGATAGTCTTGTTGCACTCCAACCAGATATGCTAACTGACTAGGGATGGGAGATGTGGATACAATGAATCCTCCTTTACCCAGTCCTCTAAGAAAATTACCAGGGAGGGTCCCACCCAAGAAGTCCTAAGATTTAGAGCTTTTTTTTATTCCGCTCCAAACTTGTTGAGTAAATGTACAGTTAACTAAAAGATGTGTTACAGATTCAGAGTCCAACTGACACAAGTGACAGATGTTCGGTCCTTCCCATCCACGATGTTGTAGGTTGTCTCAGGTTAGTATTTTGTTTGTTGTTGCTAGCTAAGTGAAGAGTTTGATTTTTTTGGGGATATTCCAGTGCCAAAAATTCTTCCTCCAACCAATGCACTTTTGATTCAATATTTTTTACGTTAATGCCTCATAAATATTTTTTACAGTAATTTTTCTAGACATATCTCCCTCGTTCCAATGTAGCTCATCATCTTGGTCCCATAGTTGGATCCTTGCTCCATGAAGTGCCCTGTAGTATCATTTCCATTCCATTTCCAAGTTCCTCGAGAGACTGAGGTTTGTGCAATCCTTCTCCTTAGTAAATATGGTCCCCAGGGGTAAACTTCCCTTGGCCTTGAAGATAAAAAATATATTTTGTTGTTTTAATACAACAAGGAGCTCTCGAGACAGGTAGGCATAGGACCCCAACCCCAATAATGTGTCTCTGCCCAAGTGAAAAGAGTGGCTCGATCCTGGTTTCCAACAGAGCCAATGTTGGATAATGTGTAAGGATTTCATAAGCGGTTTCCAAAACTGGGAAGCATTAGGTGAGATGGAGATTTTTTATCTGAGCCAAGACGAAATTGAACCATGTGGGATATATTTCCCAATAATGAACCGATGCGAGATCTCATATTTTGTCAGCACTCGCCAAAGAGTTTTAGTCACCAAATCTTTTCTAAATAGGAAGATATTCCTCAATCCCCAACCACCTGAAGGTTATGGTCTAGTAATGGAGTCCCAGCTACAAAGATGTAAGTTTTTTTTATCACTGCTTCCTGACTAGAGAAATGAAAAGATCAGTTGTCGAATCTTGTTGAGGACAGTTATTGAAATGGTAGCCAGTGCCATCCAATATATTTATTGTCTTTCCAAGACATATTTTATCAGGACAATTCGCCCCTCGAGAAAAAGCCACATGTTGCACTAGAACCCAATTTTTTTCTCAAATTTAATAAGTAACCACCTTCAATCCTCCGCTTTATATTTGTCTGGTTTGAGGAAATATCTGAGATATCTCAATCCATCAGTGATCTTAGTGAAGTTGTAAGAGAAGATGGATTTCTAGGTTTCTAATTCCACCCATGAAATCCCATAATAGTGAAAAGTAGATTTTTCCATGTTGATATAGAGCCTCGACGCTAAACAAAAGGTTTTTAGGATGGAATCTATCTCCCTCCATTATTGTATGTTTTATTTTGTCATAAGTATAACATCATCCATGAAACATATGTCAAGGATCCTAACTAGCCTTCAAACTTTGATTCTGGTTAGTCTCCCTTTGTGTTGGATTTTCTTGAGGAGTAAGCTTAAACATTCCATTGCTAGGATGAAAAATAAGGGAGAGAGAGGGAATCCCTTCCTCAATCCTCTTTCACTCTGGAAGAAAGGGGTTTCCTCCAGATTTACTAGAACTGCAATAGTAGCACTGGAGACACAGCCTAAAATCCACTTTGTGAAATGAACATGCCAAAACCAGATTGTAGGAGGATCAATCCCAGGTAGTCCCAATTATTACAATCGAAAGATTTTTTGAGTGCTAATTTCATAATAAGCACCTGTAACTTTTTCATTTTAATGTTTTGGAGGCATTCTTGTGTAGTACCAATGGCGTCGAGGATCTGTCGACCTTTAAGAAAACCCAACTATTCTCTAGATAAAATCCTAGAAAGGAATGGTTTGATCCTATTAGCTAGGATTTTTGTAATAATATTATAGCACAGATTGCATAATTCTATAGGCCTGTAGTCTCCAAGGGTAGATGGGTTGTTTTCTTTTAGAATAATTTCCAAGAATTTCTAGTTTATAGATTTGTTAACCAAACCTCTGTTCCAAGAGTATTCAACGAAATCGACAGATCATCTCCTACAAGCTCAAAGAAGTGTAGATATAACTCAACAATCCATCCGTCGGGTCCAAGGCTTTTGTCCCTTATGAATGATTTGAGAACATTCCAGATCTCTTATTTAGTACAATATCTAAAGAGTTGTGCACCTTCCTCCTCACTAACAAGTCTAGAAAAATGATCGATGATGGAAGCTTGGTCGATATAATTTGTATGGCCCGGATAACTATATAAGCTTTTGAAAAAATGGTGGGGCTCTGTAATAAGATTTTATTGTCCCAAAATAATCACATCATCTTATGTCGTTAGTTCCCAAATGTGTTTTTGGTTTCTCCTGTAGCTGGAAAAATGGTGAAAATATTTTGTATTTTGATCCTCGCTCTTAATCCAGGTTTCCCTTCTCCTTTGTCGCAAAAGTTCTTCTTCAGCCAGTAAAAGTTTGTTTCTCTGTTCCTCTAATTTATTTAATGAATTTTCCATCTTGGGTGGTTGATTCCCCGATGAGTACTCCAGGATCAAATTTTGTATTTCTTCTTCCAGTTGTGCTAATCTAAAAAAAAATTAATCCTCTCTAGTTTATCCCATCTTTTGGCCTTTTGTTTCAAGAGTTCCATCTTCCACGCTCACTGTCTCTGTAAGTCCAATTCTTGTAGAAATTTTTGGTCTATCCAGACCTCAGTGACTAACCGAGAAAAATATGGTTCCTATAGCCATGCCAAATTAAACTTGAAAGGGTAAGCCCACTGATGAATAGAAGTGTCAAGCTGCAAGAAGATGGGGGCATGGTTCTAGAGAAAGGGGTATGCTACCCAGGACCTGTACCTTCCCAAGTGTTGTAGGAGGTCTTCAGAGATGAATACTCTATCCATCCACTTAGAGATGCTCTCCAAACCCACTCTATCGTTCCTCCAAGTGGCAACTGTAATCGTCGGGAGGATATCCACCAGATTGTGTCTAAGGAAGATCACTCTTAAATGTGCACCCACATGGTCTTGTAATGTTGTACCCCCCACACCTCATCTACATTTAGGGTGAAGTTAAAATCGCCTGCAACAATAAGGTTTGTTACAACTAGTAGGCCTAGTGTAGAGACTTTGTCCTAGAAAGTGATTATGTCCGTGCAGGAGACATAAACATTGAGTAGAGTAAGCTACCTTTTGTTTTCGCAACAGGTACCTATGAACAATATACCACCACAACTTATGAAAGGTTCCACATCATGTTTTGTGGGATCCCATGATGTCAGTAAGCCTCCCAAATTTCCAAGTGATTTTACATCACAAACAAATCATAAGGGTCTTAAGTTACTTAGGAAAACCTGAGCTGTCTTCTCGTCGACAAACGTTTCTTGTAGGAAAATGATGTCGGGTAAAGTTTTGTCTAAAAGTCGCCTCAAGTGTAATATCCCTAGGTTGAACCCAATTGTAAATGTAAATGAAAATGTACTTAAGCTGGTGATTTGTTTGATATCATTTTGTATGCACCTTTCATGGCATAGTGCGCACATGTATTGCACAGTAAAATGAGGAAGCGTGCACATTC
This sequence comes from Picea sitchensis, assembly GCA_010110895.2. Lineage (NCBI taxonomy): Eukaryota > Viridiplantae > Streptophyta > Pinopsida > Pinales > Pinaceae > Picea > Picea sitchensis. The sequence continues at coordinate 54,095 of SNQJ01S0074634.1, read as the reverse complement.
TTGGATACCGCACGCAACAACTTAAGTGCGTGTGATTTTGAGGCCAAGGAGCCTTTGTGTATATGTTGTGTTTTATAGGCTGGTGAGCCAGTTATTATAAGCTAGGAGGCTTATGCTTCTATTAGGCCAGAGAGCCTATATGTTAAAGGCCAGTACGCCTATTTTTGTATTAAAAGAGTATGGGGGACTAAACTCCACTAGTTAGCGAAAGGGGGGCTAAAAGTTAAGGAAAATGGGTTAATCTAGGGAGCTTATGCCAAAAATGAATATTATAATAATATTTCTTAAAGTATAAAGTATGGATAATTATTTTATCCTAAGTTCTAAAGATGGGGACAAGTGGGCCAAAGTAGCTCCCAACATGACAAGTGTCAATTTGGGGACATGCATACATATAGTTTGGACTTATTTCATTTCCCATCATTCCTTCCATAATTCAGTCATTCAATCAATCACTCCAGGAGCATTCACACACTCAATGAGCTATCCTCTGTACCTTCACGTCATTGTACCTGAACCTGTATCCATACCCATACCTATTTGTGTAGATGGTTAGCTTGGGAGATGAACTGAAGAAGTGGGTTGTCAGGCCCATGGGATATTGAAGAGGCAAGTTGTCATGCCTATGAGAAATCTCTCTCGGTGAGAGAATTGCTGGGAATTGATTTTTGAAGGTGATAAACTATAGTTGCAGGGCTCTGATACTTCCTGTCTGGTCTGTTGTTGAAGTGCGGAATGGAAGTGGGGCGGTCGAAGGAATGTTGAGCATAGAAGGGACACACTTCCTGGGGTGGGATAGACATATGGGGAATCAAAGATTGTAGGCTGTTAGTTTGAGTTGGCACATGTGATGGAGTCTTTCTTGTTGTCTATGATACATTAGCATGGTTAGGAACCCTTTACCTGGGTGGAGTTTAGTCCCAGCTCGTGGGTGACCTACTACTGAGAGTGATGAGCAGTGTGGTCTACGACTGGGAGGTTCGCAGAAGGTCTTCACGCAGTTGGTGATATTGTTATCAAGATAAGTGTCAGTTGTGTGATAAATTTACATGTTGAATTTATTATTTACGTGTTTCTTTTTATGGGTTTATCCTATGTGTGGTTATAACTGTCTTTATATTTATGGGTATTTCCTTTATATGCTGCATGTATATGTTTATTGTTATTTTTGTATGAATTTGTCCATTTACAGTTGTATTTGTATGTTTACGTTTTATATATAATATTCCGCAATAGTTTTTTTTGTATATGTTTTAATTGCATGCAGTTTGAAAAATGTATGTGGCATAGCTTAGTTGGATGTTGGGTATGTTACAGTATGTTGAGTAGAGAATGAAAGAGATTTTTTGGAGTAGCATGGCTCGACATGGGTGGCCGGGAATGTTACAATATGGTATCAGATCTTCAGTTTTCAACACTGAGCCTGGATAGGCCGAGTAAGTTGGGTTGAGGCAAAATTTTATAGAGGATTGATTTCAAACTGGCCAAATTTCAGGTTACAGAGCGTTCATGGTAAAAAGTAATAGCAATTGCGTGATATTGGGAAAAGACCCAATTTTTGTTGTTAAATTCATGGGGAAATTGAGAAATTTGGCCATGTGGTGATATATTATTGATTTAATATCTGTTCTAGCAAAATCAGACCTGGAATTGGTCGAATTTGAAGTTACAGTGAAGCCATGATAGTTGGAGCAAGTTTAGTAATTAAAATTCTCAATTTGTGACTTGAGTTTGGGAAAAATTCATTCCAGAAATGTCAAGCCGCAACAATTTGTTGTTGCAGAGGTTGAACTGGTGTTACCGAGGTGAAATTGAACAAATTTCATAAGTTGCAAAATGTCTATGGTAGAAATTGGGAAAAAGTTAAGCAAAAGCCCCAATTTCTGCAATGGAATTAACGAGGAATTGATGCACATAAAAACAAATGTGCACAGTTGGGCGCACTAAAAATGCATGATGCACAGTAAAAAACTTGTGATATGTAAAAATTTGGCATCACGTGGAAAAATATTGGTGTGTTGGTGCGCGCACTAAATTTTGGCGCCGCGCGGAAAAATGTTGGTGTGCGGGTGCACACACTAAATTTTGGAGTCACGTGGAAAAATGTTGGTGTACGGGTGTGCACACTAAATTTTGGAACCACACGAAAAAATGTTTGTGTGCGGGTGCGCAAAATAAATTTTGACGTCGCGCAGAAAGATGTTGGTGTGCGGGTGCGCATGCTTAATTTAGCATTGCGTTGTGTGGATTGAGTGACACATGTGTAATATTGGTGCGCAATCTACATACACATAATAAGGTGTGTGCGATGTGCACACACGTACTAATGGCGCATGTGGTGTTCATAGTATTGGCAGAATGCATAGGAGTTTGGTTAGTGTGCACACAATCTGGGTATATGTTGTCGTGTGACAGTTTAGTTAATTGTGCGCACAGATTATTGGTGCACAGTGGGGGCGTACTAAACTTTGTCATGGTGCAACACGTAGAGTAGAATGCACACAGAATATCAACATGTGATACAAAAAAAAAAATTGTGCACAACAGATAATAGTGCAAGAACCAAAACTGTGCGCGGTGGATATTAGTGTGCAACACAAAAGTAGTGCACACTAGGTATTGATGTGATAGATAAGTGATGCACAATAGTTATAGGTGAGCAGAGCAAGATTTACCTTGTGGTGTTGCTACGCATGGTAAATATGGGTGTACAGGTTGAAATTTATGCACGCGAAGTTGTTTGGAGGGTGGACAACGACAAGAAACCAATGAATTTCTACGACATTTTATACTGTCTGAACGTCATCTTTTTGCAACATGTTTTTGAGGCCCTTAAGAGTGTTTTTAGCTACCAAAAGACCACGAGAATAAAGTGTACCAAGGTAGACTTTGTCTATGTAGCTTAAATAAAAGAGCCCGAAGAGATCTTTCTAATGGTGTAATTCGTTCGTCAAACGACACTTTTATGAGAAAGTTACAACACAAACAGTGAAGGTAAATTTTAAGACCCAACTAACTTCAAAGAGCCATAACTTTTGGCTCTAGAATCATATTGAGTCATAGGAGTAGTCAATGGAAAGATATTGAACCATAGAAGACATTAGTAGAGATGAATTAAATTTTTTGGCATGTTAAAAATGTTTAATCTGGAAAATAAAGTACCTGTATTATTCCAGACCAAAAACACGAATTGGCCTAGAACTCCAACATATTGTAACTAGCATCCCGAAACCCCGAATAAGGTGAAACTTGTACAAAGTGTCCAGAATAGGTATATGAAGAAACCTAATTGAGATCCCACAAAAAAATCAATGGAGTAGGTGCAAAAATACTTAGTTACAACACACAGTTGTGCCAAGTTGAAGAGTGAACAGAAAAATTAATGGCCAATTTTCAAATAGCCATAACTTTCTACTCGAGACTCAGAATTGAGCATGGGATTAGGAATTGGAAAGGTATTGGATAGTAGAATATAATAATTCACCAAGAAAATTGCTTTGGGCATTCATTTTTTTCGGAAAGCAGAAGAAATAATTATGATATACTATTGAATCATAATGGTTCATATATTTTCATGAAATTGTTCAGTCAGTTAAACTGACAAAGTTTTGTTGGCTACACATTTTGCAGAGTTAATAACAAATAGATCAGATCAGGATCAACACAAATTCCATAGGAATGGAAGATTCACATGTTAGACTATAATGGATGTGCTCATTTTACCATTGACAATATCTCTATTGTCACCCAACCATAGTCCAAATCCACCCTCTGAGCACCTTAACCTTGACAGAGAAACACTCTGGAAGCAAACCCTAGGCTAGATAGCCAAACAAAGGTTAGTGCACCTTTACCCAAGGATAGCGCACCAACAAGAGTTGATCAAATAGTCCAAAACCTAACCAAGATATAGTCCAATCCAAACATGATCTGCTAGCTGCAGCAGCTAAAATGGCGGCTCTCCTCAAACCTGCGCACAGGACTGGGCACTACAGTGTCCACAAGTTGCTGCTCTGAAATTCTGAGACTGCCTGCAAGAATGAGAATTGACCTCATATATTTATACTAATTCTGGCTAACTACCTGGGGTGACTTCTCATTCTGGGTATCTTTCTATTCAGTATATATTATTATTTCTGGTCGACTTCTTCTATTGGAGGCTAATAACCTAATATAAATTATCTTCTTGAGACGACAAGTCTTATAGGGTTATTATCCAAATCATTAGGGTTTATTCTTGCTTATTAGAGTATTCTATCCTCGTCAGGTTTACACATGGAGGTAAATACCTCCCAAAAATACCATAATATCAACACTCCCTCCTAGCTAGGGAGGTATTACAGGTAATGACCTTGAGCACAAAAATATACCATTCACCCGATAGCATCAACATAGTTGTATAGACTAGATCATGACTAGATCATGAGCACCATCATCATCATCAGTGTCATCAGCTATATCATGTCTCAAAACAATACTCTATCTGAATAATTAGACATGATTCTCACTCCACAGAGTGATACAAGAGACATTCTTCTAATCTAGAAGAGTAAATGCTCTGAACCATTTTCCGTCTGGGAAATCTCAGTCCTTTGATTATCCATCTAATTGATAATCATTTCCAATATTGTTGATAGTCTTCAAGGCAATAGAAACAAAATAGAACACAATTGTGTCTATAGTAGTACATAACTGCAATCCAGTGTTACACTACCACACTAAGTAACACACAA
>SNQJ01S0074634.1:12070-49352 GCA_010110895.2 Picea sitchensis | reverse complement strand
AAGGAATGCTTGTCCCTGATTGTTGAGCCTAGACCATTCCCCACCCTGGGCCATTCCTCCTACACCAATCAAAGTGCACCCTGGAGAGAATTTATAGACCCTAAGGAATGATTGTCTGGACCATTTCCTCTATTAACCACAAGAGGAAAAGACTGTCCTATACCAACCTCCAAAATGGACCATTCATCATGTTAACCACAATGAGAAATCGTTGTTCGGCGAGGCGGGACAATCTTCTTAAGTAACTCTCAAGAAGAGATACTGCCCTAAACCACTCCCCATGTTAACCACAATGGGAAGTCATTGTTTATGATACATCAACAATCTGGACCTTTTCCTATGTTAACCACAATGAGAAATCGTTGTCCGTCAGAAATCTCAATCCACTTTCCGAACTGGAAAGAAAACTGCTCATCCTGGACTATTTTTCTAACTGAAAAATGATTGTCCATAAATCAATATATATTAGTGCTCCCTCCCAACCTAGGATTCATCTCTTCCTTTTTTTTAATAAGGAAGTCGTCTCCATGAGCTCCAGCTTGAGTATGCAAACTCTTTTATCTTGGACACAAGCCTTACCAAGATGTTTGTTTATCTTCTCATCTATGGAGATATGTATTGGAGAACCTCTTTCTCCTTTCTGAACTTCATCACAAATAATGTAATGCTTGATTTCAAATGTAATTCGTTCTGGAGCACTGGTCTTCTTTGAAGGCTTCATGTAGCTCTGATCAATAAAATATATCATTGTTGGAAAAATGGAACATATCCATGTGGCACTTCTTTTGTCATCATGAGATTGGATCTTCTGAGTAATCATCTTGATACAATATCTTGTTATAGGAAATATTCACCATGCTTCTGCTGTGCACTGGAGGTTCTCCACCAAGTTATTTTTTTCCATCTGCATACAAGGGTCTCTTTCTGGTATGCCTCAAAGTCTTGAGATTGCTCTTCATATGCTCTTTTCTCAATTTCTCTGGAGAACATTCTTTGCATTATCTGATGTAGAATTTCAACTCATGTATGTTGTGGATGATATAATGACTCGTGTAGAGATATGTCTGGTTTACTGGAACAGGTAATCATCATAGTCTTCTCCCTCCATCTGGGAGAACCTCTAGTTCTAGATTTCTCAATGATTTTATTCATAAGTCTTCCATACACCATTCTTCATAGTTCCTCTGCTTGATTGCTTTTATTGAGTTCATATCAGGCTGGTAATCTTGTGATTCTCGATACAATGACTAGTTGTTCTGGATTTTCTTTCTTTCTTGGAATCTTCATGTTCTTCTTTAGTTCTTAGGTCCATGATGTTTCTTATAGATTCCATGCCCTAAAGATTCCACTTTTTCCTTTCATTATAGGATCACAAATGTGAATGGACAACCAGGGATATTTTAAGGCTTCTCTTCGAAGAAGTCTTCTTTCGTGGTTGAAATGAACATGCATTTTCTTTCATGTATGCTACCATGAATATATATTTCATCATCTTCAATGGATCATAGGATTATCTCCCTCCTAATCCTTGCTTCATGTATAAGTGCATATAATTGGCTCCCTCTGTCTAACAGAGTCCACGCTTCTGTCTGCATCCTTATTGTCTTTTGCAATATATAATTGGCTCTCTCTGTCTAACAGAGTCCATGCTTCCCTCTTGTTGTCTTCTACAAAACGTCATGAGTCTTTCTCCAATTTCCTCTTGATTGCTAGCTTCTTTCTGTCTTTGCTTCTTCTGAGTCTCTTCATAATTGATTCAATGTATTTCATCCTTTCATGTGTATTATCTAATGATATCAATACTTATCTTGTTGTTCTTCCATAGGTATAGTTCTTCTTGGAATACATTATCTTCTAGGATATAGATATACAATATATGTACAAAGATGATGCAAACAAGATATGTACAAGAAATAAGAAGAATATTGTTACCTTTAGAAGAAGAAATATCTTTCATCCTTCTTAGTCTTCTTTGTAGGTTCTTTTTTTTCGGCAACTGATGCTTCATGTTTCTCCTTCCTTTTCTTTAGCTTGGGACAATGATTATTGTAGTGACCATACTTTTGACAGTTGAAGCATTGCATTTATGAAATGTTTTTCTCTTGATTTGGCTTCCTCCTTGAGCCAAACTTTCTTTTGTTCTTGAACTTCTTGAATCTTGTTGTGAAGCTCTAATCATCGTACTTATTTTGGGGTTTCTATTTTGCATTGATCCTAGATTCTTCTTGAGCACAACAATTCCAAAATTCTTCAAATGTAGGATACTCCTTTCTTGTGTTCATGCTTGCGGCAAATGCATCCCATGTCTTGGGAAGACCATTGAGTACTATGTTTACCAATTCCTTCTCTGAAATGATCTCTTCAATAGCTTAGAGTTGATCTCTTAACTAGTATATCCTCACAAAGTATGATGTTATGTTGTCCTCATCATTCATATTCATGTCACAGAGCTCATTCTTCAGACTCATAACTTGCCCAATGTTTCTGACCGAGAAGAGATTTGTTAGGGCATCGCACATCTTCTTCGACGAGTCAAGATGGGAGATGTAGGGTATCAAGTGGTGTTTTATATATTCCACTATGATACTCATGGAATTGATGTCATCGTCTTTTAACTTCTCCATAACTACAACGTTCTGTGGTTCCTTCTCTTTTCCTTCTTCAAACTCTGGTTCCGCAATCTTTCCTTTCACGATATCCAACACTTTATTCTTAGCAAGGATGAGGTCAATCCTTGTCTTCCATTCTCTGAAGTTAGAGGCTCCATCTACCTTGTTCTCTGACTTCATATAATAAGTCATGGCTGCTTTGACTTGGTCAAACCCTAGATTTGACCACAAACTCAAACTTGACATCTTGGCTTGCTGAGAGTACCAGGAGATGTGTTAGGCTAGGGAGAATTGATCTGTTCAGATATTAGGTCAATATCTTCACTTAAAGTGTCTCAACAAGAGGATTAGGGTTTCTGCAACTTCACCTGCTAGTAACCCTAACAATAGTTCTTTAGTGACTGCTCCTTCTAGAAACCCTAGCAACAGTTCTTTAACGAGATTAATATCCTTCTCGCTATGTTTCCTTCCAATGGTTAGACTGAATGAAGGAGGTGTGGGCCCATAACCTGTTAGAATATAATGGATGTGCTCATTTTACCATGGACAGTATCTCTATTGTCACCCAACCATAGGCCGAAGCCACCCTCCGAGCACCTTAACCTTGACAGAGAAACACTCTGGAAGCAAACCCTAGGCTAGATAGCCAAAAAAAGGTTAGTGGACCTTTCCCCAAGGATAACGCACCAACAAGAGCTGATCAAATAGTCCAAACCCTAACCAAGAGATATTCCAAGCCAAATGTGATATGCTAGCTACAGCAGCTGCAATGGCAGCTCTCCTCAAACCCGCGCACAAGACTGGGCACTACAGTGCGCACAAGTTGTTTCTCTACAATTATGAGACTGCTTGCCAGAATGAGAATTGACCTCCTATATTTATACTAATTCTGGCTAACTGCCTGGGCCGACTTCTCATTCTGGGTATCTGTTTGTTCAGTATATATTATTATTTATGGCCGACTTCTTCTATTGGAGGCTAATAACCTAATATAAATTATCTTCTTGAGCCAACAAGTCTTCTAGGGTTATTAGCCAACTCATTAGGGTTTCTTCTTGCTTCTCGAAGTATTCTATCCTCGTCAGGTTTACACGTGGAGGTAAATACCTCCCACAACTACCATAATATCAACAACACAGGGGACTTACATCCAGGAATATGAGATCAGAGGGATGGATGTCCATTTGGCCATTGAAGGAACAAACTCCAATAGAGATGGAGAAGGAAGGGATGAAAACATGAATATGGTAAAGATCATTAAAAATTTGCAGAAGGATGTCCAAAGCCATAAAACTGATAATGAAAGGCTTTTGAGAGCCAAGGAGCAAAAATGAGAGTTCGACATGAAGTTAATTTAGAGCTTCAACAAAATAGAAAATAAAGTCGATAAGGAGAGTGGCTCAAGCAAATTAGGATGTCACGGGTATCCTGATGAGAAAAGATGAAGAAGTGGTAGCAGACATCACCATTACTCCTCAAAGCATTCCAATAAGAGAGAACACAACATCTCAAGTCCATCCCCTGTTCGGAAACATAAGAGGACTGGTGTGGATGAGCTATGAGGAGAAATGAAAAAAACCACACCTCCTACATTTGATGGTGAGTATAAGAAGGATGAAGATGCAAAGACATGGTTGCTGGGCATGAGAAAGTATTTTCTATTGCATAATTATTCTTCTCATGCATAAGGTATAATTTCCATCTATCAACTCAAGGGAAAGGCATCCATGTGGTGGGATCCGCTTGTGCAGGTGAAACACATTAAAGAGAAAAGTGTTACTTGGAGGGAATTCAAGAATTATTTTGAGAAGAAATACATGAATAAGAGATACTATGAAAATGAAATGAAACAGTTCTTTGAAATCAAGCTTGGGGGTATGACCATTGATGAATATGAGATAAAGTTTTTAGAACTGCTGAAGTATGTCTCTTTCATCAAGGATGAGACAGTTAAGATTCAAGGGTATTTGAGTGGATTATCATTATTCATCAGTGAAACAATACAGTATGATGATCCCAAGACATTGAAGGAGACCATAAGGCGAGATAAATTCCTATATGATCAGCAAAAAGAAAACCCAACTTTCCAAAAATCCTTGGAAGAGAAAAATAAATTCAAGATGGATCAGAGGAAGAAGGGAACTAAGCCACCGTTATTCAGAAATAATCCACATGTACAACCAAATTCTAGAGAACCTATAATGATTGAGGCAGGGATTCAAAGGCCAAGACATCCACCTATTCAATGTTGGGGTTGTAAAGGAGATCATATGTTTATAGATTGTCCTCACTGAGGTGAAAAAGTGACGATTGTTCACAATGTATAGCAAGCTGAAACAATGGAGGACATGGGCAGAAATGTACCAAGGATATATGCAACCATGGAAAACAAGCATGCAGAGTATCAGTCACATACGATTGAAGTGGAAGGTATGATCAACAATCAAACCATTGCTATTTTAATTGATTCAGGATCTAGTCATAGTTATATAGATCGTAAGATGGTGTAAAGTTTTCAATTGCCAAGAAGAAAGCATGGAAAATATTGGTTGGTACAACTGGCTACCGGAGCCAAAAGAAAAGTTAATGACATGGTTAAGTCATGTCCTATGGACATGAGTGGACTGAACACTAGGGAATATTTGAACATCTTTCCTTTAGGTTCCTATGACTGTCTAATTGGGATGGATTGGTTGGACCAACATCATTCTATCCTATACTGTCATAACAAGAAATTTACTTTCTTGGATGAGGAAGCGAAACTAAGGAAAGTACAAGGAATTTCCAGGGCAGTAACCATCAGAGAAATTTCATCATTATAGCTGAAGAAATGTTACAGAAAAGGGTTTCAAATATTTGCAGCTCATATGGAAGAGACACCTAAAGATAAGGTGCCAAATTTGGTAGATCATGCAGTCCTAGAATATTTTGAAGATGTGTTCAAGGAGGTACCAGGACTACCCCCAAAGAGAGATATTGATTTCTCTATAAATTTAATGCCTGGAGCAGCTCCAGTATCAAAGACTCCTTACATAATGAGTACACTAGAGCTGGAGGAGTTGAAAATGTAGCTTGAAGAACTTATGAAGAAGGGGTATATATGCCCAAGTGTGTCACCTTTGGGTGCCCCAGTCTGTTTGTGAAGAAGAAATATGGGACATTAAGATTATGCATTGATTTCAGACAGTTGAATAAAGTGTCTGTAAATAAAAAGTATCCTCTGGCAAGGATTGATGATCTCTTTGATCAATTGAAGGATGAAAAGATATTTTCAAATATATATCTCACGTCAGGATACCATCAACTAAGGATTAAGGAGGAATATATCAACAAGACCACCTTCAGGACAAGGTATGGTCATTATGAGTTCACAGTGGTGCCATTTGGGGTGTCAAATGCACTAGTTGTTTTCATGTGCTTAATGAATGGTGTTTTCCGAGAATATTTAGACAAGTTTGTCATTGTCTTTTTGGATGACATCCTTGAATATTCCAAGTCAGAAGAAGAGCATGAGCATCATTTTGGGATGGTGTTGCAAGGATTAAGAGAGCATTAGTTGTATGCCAAATTGATCAAGTGCTCATTTTATCGGAAGCAAATTCATTATTTGGGACATATCATTTTAGAGGATGGGATAACAGTGGATCCTGAGAAGATAGAAGCCATTAGAGAATGGTCAATGCCAAAGAATGTGACAGAGGTTAGATCATTCATGGGCCTTGCAGGCTACTATAAGAGATTTATTGAAGGATTCTCGAATATTGCACACCCAATCACTTCCTTGCAAAAGAAGGGTGTGAAGTTTCATTGATCATTGGATTGTGAAAAGAGTTTCCAACAATTGAAACAATTATTAACAAGTGCTTCAATACTAAGGATTGAATACCCAATTGAAGTCTTCATTGTATGCAAATATGCATGTAAAGAAGGACTTGGTGGATTCCTCACTCAAAATGGGTTTGTTATATGTTATCAATCAAGGAAGTTGAAGGAGCATGAAAAACACTATGCGACTCATGATTTGGAGTTGGAAGCCATAGTGCATGCCTTGAGGAAATGGAGACACTACCTCATGGGGAAATGGTTTGAGTTGAGGACATGCCATAATAGTCTGAAATATTTATTTGATCCACCAACTCTAAATGCTAGGAAAAGCAAATGGTTAGAATTTCTAAGTGAATATGACTTTGATATAAATCATATCAAGGGGAAAGAGAACAAAGTGGATGATGCACTCAACATAAGATTGCATGAATTGCATGATACAACCATTATCATGTACCAATCATATTTGAAAGAGAGAATTCTAGAGGTATTAGTGGCAAAATTACAACAAGGTAATTTGCAGCAAAACATTAAAGAATATAAGCTAGATATTGATGAAATCCTCATGTATAGGGGCAGAATTTATGTACCAAATTCCCAGGAATTGAAAAATATGATATTGGGAGAAAAGCATAATGTGCCTTATGTTGGGCACCCAGGTTATCAGAAAACTATTGCAGCTGTCAAGAGCCAATATTATTGGCCGGGAATGAAGAAAGAAGTTGTTGATTTCATTGTCAAATGTTTGGAATGTCAAAAGGTAAAAGATGAACATAGACACCCAACTGGTTTACTATAGCCATTACCCATTCTTGAGTGGAAATGGGAAGTTGTAACAATGGATTTCATCACCAAACTTCCTAGAACAAACAAGCAACATGATTCTATCATGGTTGTTATGGATAAGCTTACTAAAGCTGCGCATTTTATTCAAGTTAAGCTCACTCACAAGGCAGCCAACATTGATGATATTTATATGAGAGAAATTGCTCGATTACATGGCATATCCAAAAAAATTGTGTCTGACAGAGATCCAAAATTTACCTCAAATTTTTGGAATGAATTATTTAATGGATTTGGAAAAAATTTGAATTTTAGTGTAGCTTATCATCCAGAATCAGATGGACAAACAGAGAGGGTGAATCAAGTGATTAAGGATATGTTAAGGATGTATGTGATGGATAAACTATAAAAATGGGAAGACTACCTACACTTGGTAGAATTTGCTTACAACAATGGGTATCAAGCATCTCTAAAGATGAGCCCATTTGAGGAAATTTATGGAAGAAAGTGAAACACACCGGTAAGATGGGATAACCTAGCAGATAGAGCAGTGAGTGCGCCATATTTCCTCAGGGAAATGGAGGAGAAAATGTTTAAAATAAAACAAAATTTAAAGGTTGCTCAAGACAAGAAGAAACACTATGCTGATAAGAGAAGAAATCACATAGAATTTAAAGTGGGAGACCATGTGTTCTTGAAAGTGAAATCCAACAAAAGTTCTCTGAAGTTGGGAAATTGTTCAATGTTGGCAACTCGCTATTGTGGGCCATTTGAAATCCTAGAGAGGATTGGTCCAATAGATTATATGATTGCATTGCCTGCATCTATGTCTATTCATAATGTATTCGATGTATCATTTCTCAAGAAATATATACATGATGCTAATCATGCTATTGATTGGAATGTGATTCAGGTGGAGAAAGAAGGCACTTTCCAAGTGAATCTGATACACATTTTGGACTGGAAAATAAAACAACTCCAGAATCAAGACATCAGGTTTGTAAAGGTCCATTGAACCTGGTACGGTCCTGAGGAGGCTACTTGTGAGCATGAGGATGAAATACGAGTAGAATGTCCGCATCTTTTTTAGGATTTTTCAAACTTTTGTTGTATATGTGTACATAATGCACTGAGGACAATGCATAAATAAGGGGAGGGAATTGTAATATCCCTAGGATGAACCCAATTGTAAATGTAAATGCAAATGTACTTAAGTTGGTGAGTTGTTTGATATCATTTTGTATGCACCTTTCATGGCATAGTGTGTGCATGTACTGCACAGTAAAATGAGGAAGTTTGCACATTCTTGGATACCGTGCATAATAAGTTAAGTGTGCTCGATTTTGAGGCCAAGGAGCCATTGTGTATATGTTATGTTTTATAGGTTGGTGAGCCAATTATTATAAGCTAGGAGGCTTATGTTTGTATTAGGCCAAAGAGCCTAGATCTTAAAGGCCAATGCGCCTATTTTTGTATATGTCTCATCATTAATATAAAATGCATCGTTGCGTGTAGACCAACCACGATAAAAGAGTATGGGGGACTAAACTCCACTTGTTAGGGAAAGGGGGGATAAACATTAAGGAAAAGGGGATAATATAGGGAGCTTAAGACAAACAATAATATTATATTAATATTTATTAAAGTATAAAGTATGGATAATTATTTTATCCTAAGTTCTAAAGATGGGGACAAGTGGGCCAAAGTAGCTCCCAACATGAAAAGTGTTAATTTGGGGACATGCATACATATAGTTTGGACTTAGCTCATTTCCCATCATTCCTTCCATCATTCCATCATTCAATCAATCACTCCAGGAGAATTCACACACTCATTGAGATATCCTTCGTGCCTTCATGTCATTATACCTGAACCTGTATCCATACCCATACCTATTTGTGTAGATGGTTAGCTTGGGATATGGACTGAAGAAGCGGGTTATCAGGCCCATGGGATATTGAAGAGGCGGGTTTTCAAGCCCGTAAACAATCTCTCTGGGTGCGAAAATTGTTGGGAATTGATTTCCAAAGGTGATAAAATATAGCTATAGGGCTCTGAGACTTCTTGTCCAACATGTTATTGAAGCCCAGAATGGAAGTGGGGTAGTCAAAGGACTATTGAGCAGAGATGGGGCACACTTCCTGGGGTGGGACAAGCATGTGGGGAATGAGAGACTCTAGGTTGTTTGTTTGAGTTGGCACCTGTGACAGAGTCTTTCCTATTCTCTACAATCCATTACCTGTGGAGTTTAGTCCCATCTTCGGGGTGTACCACTACTTAGAGTGATGAGAAGTGTGGTCTATGACTGGGAGGTTCGTGGAAGGTCTGCATCCAGTTGGTGATATTCTTACCAAGATAAGTGTCAATTGTGTGATAAATTTACATGGTGAATTATTATTTACGTGTTTATCTTTATGTGTTTATCCTATGTGTGGTTATAACTGTCTTTATATTTATCGGTATTTCCTGTATATGCTGCATGTATTTGTTTACTGTTATTTCAGTACGAATCCATGCATTTACATATGTTTTGTCTGTTTAGGTTTTATATATAATGTTCTGCAAGATTTCTATGTGAATATGTTTTAATTGCATGCAGTTTGAAAAATGTATGTGGAAGAACTCAATTGGATGTTGGGTATGTTACAGTAGGTTGATCAGAGAACAAAATATTTTTCTGTAGTAGAATTGCTCATAATGGGTGGTCATCGATGTTACATCAGGGAAGCCTTCTTTAGGGTGCCTCCCACCCCTATGATGTTAAGGGAAAGTAGTATCATTATCTTGACCTGGCCAAGGATTTGATGCCCAACCGCCCCAAGATCAGATGAGTCAAAAGTAGAAGTAATTGGGAGAGTAATAGCAGAGTTATATTTTTTCCGAGCACTGTGATTTTTTATTGGAGAGCTCTCCAGCCCCAATCCCCGTGACCAGGAGAAGTATTTCCCAGATGTATCACCAGAGTTATCACATGGAGTTGAAGAGGAGGATGCCAAGTTGTCTCTGTGTATGAGAGACCTTCCTTGAAAAGTGGATAAAGGAAAAGGTAGAAACATCTCTTTATATGTAGGAACCAATGTGTTTAGAATGCTACCCAAGGTGGTATTTCCAGGACCAGAGTCCCTACTATTAGTTTAATGGGGCGATGAAATGTAAGGAATAGTGAAGGGAAAGGTGGATGAAAATACGACATTTCTGAGTCCCAACAGCAGGTGGAAGTACCGACGAAGGTTCGGTAGTATTACCTCGTGAAATCCCCAACCCCAGAGCAGCATAAGTGTCCAAAGAATCTCATTCCCAAGAAGACATAGTGAAGTATAGAGAAGGACAAAGAAACTTAAGCTTACCCAATAGTGTGTCATGTGTAGAATTCGGCTAGTCCCCTCCTTCGGTGTTGTATCAAGAAACAATGTCGAGTGAGTCTACATCGAGAGAGTCTTCATGAGATATTTTCCTAAGATAGGAAGATTATGAATCTTTTGCTTCCAGTTCATTAGTGAAATCTCAATGTAGATGTTTAGTCCTGCAATAGATGGAGCAACATAAGGGGATACCAAGATAATTAGGGCATTGTGTCATAGTGTGTCCTCTCCAGTAGATCTCTAGGGACCCTATAAGTCTCAAGAATAAGTCAATATCCACTAGAATCCTTGTTATCCTTCTGTCAGGACCCTTAAGAGAGCTATCATCTAGGATAATGAAATTCCCAAGTTCATTACCTATGTCAAATAAATCCTTCTCTGTCCAGAGTTGTAAAGGAAGAATGAGAAACAAGACCCACAAATGGAGAAAGAAGAAGTATTATGTGGAAGGGTCAAAACTGACCTGCCATCTTTTGAGCATCATGTTGAAACCACTAATAGCCCACAATGTATCCAAAATATGTTGTGTGTCCTCTGACGACTTGAATAAGAGACCAAACTATCCATGAAAAAGGTAAATGATCTCCGAGACATATCCCAACAAGGAAGACCAGGCGCTCGAAATCCAGGTCGGGAGAGAGCATTTGCAGAGTGAGCGATAGGAAATCCTACCCACTATCCTTCATAGTGACAACTGAACACTCTCCTCCAATCCAACATCAAATGCCATGACTAGTTTGTGCTTTGCTTTGTTAGGTTTCCACACTTGCTTAGTGCCTGGGTCTATGGGAAACCATCTCTTTTGTGGGTGGAGTCTAGGTTATTTCCCTGCACTATGGTGAATATCCGTAGATGATCTCCTGTGGGAGGATACTAAAACAAGGAGGAAACTGAGAGGAAACTATGAGAGGGAGTCTGTAGGATAAGTAGAGACCAGGGTTGAAGAGGAATTGTGTCCGACGGAGGGAGGAAGCATACCAGGTATGAAAATACCTGCAATGATATCGTCAATCGAGGTAAAAATCCATATGCTCTTCTATAGGACCTCTTAATCTGCATGCATAAGTGCGCTGACCTCAGACTCCATCTACAAGTTGCGGGAAACACTAAATAATGGCATCCACCTCACTCAACAACACCTTCTCCAAACCTTCAAAAAGACCACCACTTAGCTAAAAACATTAATGAAGGGGTCTCTGCGATAAGTCATCCCCTCCACAGTAACTACAACCATGTTGGGTGTCTCATCAATCAGGGTGGAGGGTAGGTAGGATCCAGTGTCTCTTAGTTGCCAGCCATGAGACCATGCTCACCATTCCACCAAAGCCACAAGAACAAATTTGATGTTTAGCTTTGTTCAATAAACAAATATCCATTCTTAGTGATTGGAAGTCTTGCACATGTGTTTTTCAGTTAAATTAATGATTTTATTAAGTGTTTCCATAAAGCTTCTTGCACACCGAGAGGCCTCCTTCATGGATTAAAACATAATTAATGAAATATAACATCAATGAATTTAATGAATTATATCAATTTAATGAATTATATCTAAGCCTATATATCAAGGATGAATGATGATCGAAGAAACCTAGATTTATGCTAAGAAGATATTTCCACAAAATTAGTGCTTTAGCCTCCGAGGGTACATAGGGCATATTTTTAGTGGTTTGCCAAGTAGAATATTTTTAAGCCAAAACCATGTACCTAGATGTTTTTTTGGGGCATATAGAATCAATGCAATTGTTGTAAATTGATTCCAAATTTGACAACTCTGAAAATGTCAAAGTGGGATAGTTTTTTCTTCTTGAGTTGTTAAAACATATGAAAGCAAAATAGAATGATGCATCTAGCCACTCGTTGGAAATTTATAGGTGTCTAATAAAGACAATGATGAGTATTTATTTAATTTTGATCAAATGAAGGAATTACGGGTTCAAGAAGCCCGAAAACCAAGGGTTTAATTGATGCCTAATCTAATTAAATTTTTAATGCTTACCATGGTTGCTTTGACGTATTTTTTTATCCTGGTCATAATGGTAAGACTTGATAATGACCTATTGAGGTATGATCAACAAATTTTAAGAGATTTATTCAATGTACAATAGTGGTGAAGCCACCATAGCGCAAATCATTCAATGACCATCGATGAGATAAATGAACCATGGACGTCACGAAGAATCATGGAAATTCATTTATTCAACTACATATGGGTATAATATGGGTGTTTTATTATTCATGAACTATAAATCATGGTTTAAATATCATTTTTGTGTTTTATCTCCATCTCAAATATTTTTTTCTAAAGTTTAACCTATTTTTCTTCCTAACCTTTAGTTAGGAAAATTTTAACAAACATATGTAAACAAGAACTTTAAAATAATCCATTTTCTTTTTCAAATTGACAAAAATGGGGGGGAAATCGTTGTCTAAGAGGACAATATACCCTCTAGGCTAGTGATATGGTATATAGGAATTCTTACATAGTAATGGAAACCTTTGCAAGTCTCCTTGTTCACATGGGAGCCCATAAGTCCATGAATTGGCATTTAACACCATTGATGAGATCAATTGTCCATTTGTAACCCAACATACCTTTGTAATCAACAATTTAACAACACAAACAACTATACTTGGTTATTTCAGGATTACCTTGTAGAGTTATTCCCTTTGCAAGTTGTACAGTCTCTTTTATCACCTACCTTAGGGATAACTAAGGAGATCACATCTCAAGGCCCACAGGTCCTAGACATGGAGTACCGAGATCCAGACAACTTGAGCATGTCCCTATATGGCCCCTCTTTTCTTCAGTGCAGTCCATTTATCATCAACAACAATATCCATCCCACCAGCATGTTCCTGAAGTAGCAGTAAGTCTTGCTTCATGAGGTAATGAGTCCAGGTATCATGGTATGTGTCACTATGATTATTGAAGCACTTGAATATGTTGCATTGAATTCTCATTAATTTCATAACGTTTGCATGAAAATTATTCTCTTTGACTTGTTCATACCTAGAAGGGTGGCATGGTGCCCTAGTAAGTTGATCTCCCTTTAGGATGGGTTTCCACTGGGTGGGTCTGTGAAAGGTTATTGTCCACTCCCTCCATACTTACCACTTTCCATCTTGATTCCTCACATCTCCCCTCACCTTTGTTCACGAATTAGGATTGGCCACACTAGGAAGGGTTGTACCTTGACTTGTGGGAAGAAGGGGCTAAAGGCCTAGAGGGGAAAAGTAGCTAGAAAGAGTTAAGAGACAATATTGGAACCTTTGAGATGCTTCGCCGAAGGATTCCTGAGAAAGAAGTAAAAATATTTTCAGTAAGAAAAGGGAACCCATAATATTAATAAACACTCAAGGTATTAGTTGGTGGATGGGAGGTATCATCATGAGCCAACCTATTATTACCATGCGTATGTAGTGGTATGAAACTACCATCTATCTAGTCACTAAACCAGGTTACTGGCTCTTGGTGGCATATCCAAGAGAAAGGGGGTCTCATCATGATCCATCCTTCTCATATCCATGAAATTATTGTGAATAACGTTGTCACCTATGGTCACCAAGCCAGGACAATGCCCCTCAACTCTTCCCTTGAAGCATAAAAGAAAAATATCAAAAGAAATAAAGCTAAGAATAAAAGGAAATGAATGGGCTGGGAAACAATGGAATCTATGACAAGGTGCAACTCACCCTCTACAAAGGAATCCATAGGTAAGTTCTAAATTTTCATGTTATCACTGCACCCAATGCCCAAACACTTACCCCACACCACCTCACATGAAATTACATGACCTATACTTGTTCTCACCTGAGAAACACCCCAAACTGAAGGAGGATTAGCCCAATAGGACACCCTGAGACCTTCTCCAAACTTGACTTGTTAAATTTCATAATGTCTTTGAGCATTTGTCTAGGTAAAGGGGGGTTTGATGCACATGTTTGGGTAATTTGATCATTGGATTTGATTTACATGTTATGATCCCTATGAGTTATGAACCCATGGAGGGAAGAATTTTTGTTGTTGCAGGACCTTGCCCGATGGACATGTACACATGGGGGAATGATTATATCAGACCTTCTTGGGGATAAGATCCCACAAATGGATTTTGTGACCCCAGCTAGGGGCAGGGGGACATAAAATAATTTCACCAAGAAAAAAGAAGAGCGTTTCACTGGAGACACCTCAACAAATCTATATTGAGGGGTATATTTCCTTTCCACCTGGATGTTGACCTTTGAGATCCCATGATGTCACCTTTGTGACTCTAGATGTCATACAAAGTCCAAATTTTCACCTTGAGGTTAGTTGTGAGTTGATTGGCATGTGTGGGAATCATCCATGGCCTTTAGAGGCCAAACGTCCTGCTTTTGGAGCCCAATGTTTCACCCTAGGGGGCTCAACGTCACCCTAGAAGGGAATGACTTCACCCTTGGAGATGATTTTAGGGGTTAATTAATGTTATTTATGTAAAAAATTGTATTTTTTTATGTAATTTGGCCAAGTCAGCCTTTTATGACCTAACATTAATTAGGGTCATTGATATTTTATAAATAGAGAGAAATTACTCTCATTTTTCAGGATCACTCATCACACACTAAGTGTCATCTGAAATTTGAGCACGTTTTGGGAGTTATTGGCTAAATAAAGAGGCACACTTTTCTTGGAGACTAAAATTTGCAATTTACATCATTTTTTGTGAAGTTACTTGGAAAACTAGGGTTTTATTGCTTGATAATTCTTCACGAAGTAAGTGAATCTGCAATTCTTCATTTCGTTTGAATGGTTATGGTAAATTTTCTTATTCATGTTAAAGATTATGATATTTATTTCTTGGAAAACTATAGGAGTAAAGGACTTAGGTTACTACTTCTTTTCTCTTCATTTGATACAATTTTACCAAGGTGATTTGACTTAGATAAACTTCTAAAGCCCTAAATGCTAGCTCTATAGAAGCCATTGTCTAGTTATTTCTGCCCTTAATACTTTTTAATAGTCCGAGGAAGGAATATTCTCTAGGGCCTAATATCCCTTACTCTCTAGCAAATTTTTCCCTAGGATTTGGATTCTTGAGGCCTTGGGTTGCCAACACCTCATCCATTCATCCCTTCTACTTAGAAAAATACAATCATTTTATTATTGCTTCCAAGAGAAAATCGTCACCTCTAGACTCCATTAACCTAAAAGGCATTAGTTCATTTGCTTTAGTGAATTGATTGATCAAACAAACACTCAAACCTTCTTCCTTTGAGATTTTACTAACATTTTCTAACTCTAAACTAGACTAACTCCTTAGCTAACCTGCTACTTTTGAAAAAAATTGGTACAAACATATTAAGTCAAGCCAAATTTTCGCATTCACCTACATAACTCATACTTACATCATTCAAAAATAACTTGTGACAATTGCCAATCAATCTACTAGATAAGTGTTGAGTTTGCATGGTATTTTCTTGCACTTTTGACCACTAGAATTTTATTTTGTTGCAAAATTTTTCTACATTCATCTAACTATAGAAAATTCTCTGCTAAAGTGACATATTATGTTACCCAGACATTGCTAATTTTTCTTGCGACAACTTTTTGTTATTCTGCTAGGTAAAGGTTATTTCTTCTTGTCTTTTTCAAGCATTTTCAAGGCATAATTCTTGTGGTTATTATAAATCTTAATTTGTTGTTGTAAACGGTTGCATTGCTACAAATTCACATAAACTAGATTATTTTTAAAAGGTTCATGGTCTTATGAAGCACTAACATCATCATGTACTTGAAAGCTACTATATTCTTCCTTTGTTTTGTTGTTCTGGGAAGGTACACCATATTTTCACATTGCTTCATCTCTTAAAGAGCTAGAGAACCTTTTAACTTGAGTGACCAGTGAGAGGGGGGGATTTCTCACATCTTTTCCTTACTCTTCTCAACCTTTTAGGTCACTGGGGATGTCTCCCCTGGAGTACTTTAACATACTCCTAAATAGAAAGGGGTTTCCTATTAAGGTGATAGTGATAGGCCACCCTCTGTTATGCCAATATTGCATCCACTTGCCTTGGGCTTTGGGTGTGTATAGATTGTGTGATAGCATTTTGGCTCCATTTTCGGGGAACAATAAGTCAATATTCCTCAATGACACTTTTTTCAGTAGTCCTTTCCTTCAAAGCCTTTATCTTATGAACCTTACCTGGCTATCTTATTAATTATTATCTGGTGACTCCACTAATGATTAAGCTAAACATGGCTTCTCAATGGAACCCGAGAATTTTTAAACCCTTGGATATGAGTAAAATACCAAGGTATCCTCGACAAATGCCTCCAAGGTATTTAAAATGGCTCCCTAAATTCACTGTTAGTAATAAAGAGGATGCTGAGAACCATATCAGTGATGTTGTTGAAGACCTAGCAATGACGACTTTCTCTGCTACTCTTCATGAAGATGCTAGGAGATGGTATAATGGTCTCCCTGATAAATGCATCAATACCATGGATCAATTTTAGGAAACCTTCTTGAAGTAATGGTCACTTTATAAAGGGTTTCCGACCCTAAATATTTCGGGACACTCAAAACCTTTTCCTCTTAGTTTGGTAGATAATTGTCCGAAATTTGATGGAAACCCATCCCTAGCTAAACTTTATGTCACAAAATTATTGAAAAATGTTTCAGATACAAAGGTAAGACATTAGGATGTATTAATAATATTGTTCTTATTGTCTCTAGGAGAATACCAAAGAGAGTGGGTTAAGCATGACGTCATCCTGAAGAACATAATTTCTATGAGAGCCTTCATTTTAATTTTCCTCGACATGTGGGACCTATCCATGCAAGTGTATAAAAATGATTCAACCCCCAAAAGGGAAGGGTTACTCCCTAACCCTCTTAATGAAGACCAAAACCACCAAAAATTTGAAGATATGGTCCTTGATGAAGGTTACAAATATCATGAGGAAGAGCAATAATTTACTGTCAAATATAATGAGGACCTGGTTGAAGAGAGAGAGAGCATGAATATATCATACATGATGATGAGGTATTAATGTGTGCTCCTCCCTCTGATGAAGCCATCCAAGATAATATTCCTCTTGCACAAGAGGAAGAGAATGAGGTTAGTCACTTTCCTTTTTAGTTTTTTGATGATACCTTATTCTATGATTCAGAGAGGGGAGAAGAAAGGGAATCCTTGGATGAGAAATATCCTCCTTATTATGAAGTTGAATATGTAAGGGAAAGTGATGAGGACGAAGCACTAATTCTTGTTCCTCCATTTGATGAAGTTATCCAAACCCTCTGAGATCCTGCATAGAAAGAAGTGAATAAAGTGAGTTGTTTCCCTTTCCAATATTTTGATGATTCCCTATTTTGTGATTTGGAAAGAAAATAAGTTTTAGAGGAGCCTTTGGATCTTTAATCTCTTCATTTTATGATGAAGGAAATGACATGGTTAATAATATTGAGAAGTTCACACATGTTGGGAAAATTAAATGGGATGTAATTGGTAATGATGGGAATCATATTTACGACATTGAGGATCATTTCCAAATGTTTCCTTTACAGTTGTCATATCAGGTCACTACTAATTCTGACATTTGGTAGCAAGAAAATGATATAGTTACAAATATCTCCAAGGGTGACCTAGTTCTATGTTCTCCTAATGATTTTCAGTCATACCTTGAGGATTTTGATGAGTATTCCTTTGATTACTTGGATTTATTCTATGAATAATGTTATCAACTACAATTGTGCTCAAATATTGATAAAGGCAAGGACATTTCTTTCCCAAAGAAGGGTACTTGTGACAATATTTTCCATCTCCCTTTGACTAATTTACCTCTCTATGTCACTAAGGGTGTAGTTGGGAAACATGTCCCTTGCATTGAGTTTTCTCTGGGGAAAATCCTTCTTTTAGAATTCAAGGGTAGGTTGAAGGCCTTAGGGAAACATTTATTGTCTCAGTATTTCATATTTCCCTTAGAAAAAATTCAATCATCCTCTAGGTTCTTACTAGTCCCTTCCTAGACCTCAGGATGTGATGACGTCCAAGGTATCCAACCTTCAGAATCTTTGAGTCATTATTTTGAGCCTTTAATTTTTCATGATCCCTTTCTAAGATGGATTGATTAGTTTCCTAGAAGTGTGACTTGGCGTAACTTTCCCCTCCCTCTCGCCTCCATGAGCTAGACTTTACAATTTTCGATGATGTGATACATGTTCTAACTCATGTTATTTTTGTGCTTGACTTTTCATTGTTTTGGTTTATGATGAAGAACAAAGGAAGGTATTATGATATATTTCTAGAATGGTTTCACTGGTTATTTTAATACACCTAGCATTCAACCAACATGTAAGTATATGTAGGTAGGCATTTTCATCCATTGTATAAACCATCTGCATATAATATTAGCATAGTTGTAGTTACATTTTACATATTATTTTGTCTCACTTGTATATATGTATTCTCACGATCATATGTTAGATTAGAG
Organism: Picea sitchensis; assembly: GCA_010110895.2. Taxonomy (NCBI): domain Eukaryota; kingdom Viridiplantae; phylum Streptophyta; class Pinopsida; order Pinales; family Pinaceae; genus Picea; species Picea sitchensis. The sequence continues at coordinate 30,300 of SNQJ01S0074634.1, read as the reverse complement.
ATGATACTTATTTTATTATATCATATATGAACAAGGGGAGATATAACAACCCTAAGGATTATTAATACATTTCTTGATATTTAGTAGGCATAGGTCATATTAGAGATACTGAGGTTCTCATGAGCTTTATGGTGAGAACATGTCCCCCATTTGGATCCATATGTTATCCCCTACCCTAGGGATAACTAAGGATATCATGTCTCAAGGCCCATAGGTCCTAGACATGGAGTACCAAGAGACAGACGAGTTGAGCATGGCCCCAGAGTGCCCCTCTTTTCTTGAGTGAAGTCCATTTATCATTAGCAACAATATCCATCCCACCAGCCTGTTCCTGGAGTAGAATTATTTCTTTCTCCATGAGGTAATGATTCCAGGTATCATGGTATGTGTCACTATGATTATTGTAGCACTTGAATATGTTGCATTGAATTCTCCTTCATTTCATAACGTTTTCATGGAAATTATTCTCTTTGCTTTGTTCATAATTGGAAGGGTGACATGGTTCCCTAGTAAGTTGATATCCCTTTAGGATGGGTTGCCACTCGGTGGGTCAGTGAAATTTCATTTTCCACTCCTTCCATACTTACCACTTTCCATATTTATTCCTCTCATCTCCCCTCACCTTTGTTTGGGCATTGGGATTGGCCACTCTAGGAAGGGTTGTACCTTTCCTTGTGAGAATAAGGGGCTAAAGGCCCAGAGGCTAAAAGTAGCCGAAAATATTTAAAAGACAATATTGAAACCTTTGATATGCCTCGCCCATGGATTCTCAAGAAAGTATTAAAAATATTCTCAGTAAGAAAAGGGAACTCATAAGATAAAATAAACACTCAAGGTATTAGTTGGTGGATGGGAGGTCTCGTCATGATTCGACCTATTATGACAATGGACATGTAGCGGTATGACACTACTATCTTTCTGGTCACCAAACTAGGGTAGTGTCTCTTCGTGGGATAACTAAGAGAAAGGAGGTCTCATCATGAGAAAACCTTCTCATCAACGTGAAATGATTGTGGATAATGTTGTCACCTAGAGTCACCAAGATAGGGTAGTTTCCCTCAACTCTTCCCTTGAAGCATAAAAGAAAAAGATCAAAAGAAATAAAGATAAGAATAAAATTCAATGAATGGGATAGGAAAAAATGGAATCTATGACAAGGTGAAACTCTCCCTCTACAAAGACACCCACATGTAAGATCTACATTTCCCTTTTATCACTGCACCTCATGCCCAAACACTTACCCCACACCACCTCACATGAATTTACATGACCTAGACTGGTTCTCACCTGGGAAACACCCCAAACTAAAGGAGGATTATCCCAATAGGACACTCTGATACCTTCTCCAAACGTGACTTGTTAAATTGCATAATGTCTTTGAGAATTTTTCTTGGTAAAGGGGGGTTTGATGCACATGTTTGGGTAATTTTATTATTGGATATGATTTACATGTTATGATCCTTGTGGCTTATGAACCCATGAAGGGTGTACTTGTTGTTGTTGTCGGACCTTTCGAAGTGGACAGGTACACATGGGGGAATGATTAGCTCAGACCTTCATGGGGCTAAGAGCTCACATATGGATTTTGTGACCCCACCCAAGGGAAGGGGGACATAAAAGACTTGGACCAGGAAGAAAGAAGGATGTTGCATCAGAGATATCCCAAAATACCTATACCCAGGGGGATCTTTCCTTTCCACCTAGGCGTTGACCTTTGGGATCCCATGAAGTCATGTTTGTGACCCTAGACATCATCCAGAGTCAGGGTTTTCACCTTGAGGTTAGTTGTGAGTTGATTGGCACGTGTGGGCATCATCTAGGGCAGTGAGCTGATTGGTATGTAATGGTATGACATGTAGCGGTAAAGTTATTGTTTCCCTTAATAATTTTTTATAGTCCGAGGAAGGAAGATTCACTAGGGCCTAAGATCTCTTACTCTCTAGAAAATTTTTTCCTAGGATTTGGATTCTTGAGGCCTTGGGTTTCCAACACCTCATCCATTCATCCCTTCTACCTAGAAAAATACAATCATTTTGTTATTGCTTCCAAGAGAAAACTATCACCTCTAGACTCCATTAACCCTAAAAGGCACTAATACATTTGCTTTGGTGAATTGATTGATCAAAAAACACTCAAACCTTCTTTATCTGAGATTTTACTAACATTTGATAACCCTAAACTAGACTAACTCCTTAGCTAACTTGTTGTTGTTTGAAAACATTTCAAAGCAATACTAATTCAAGCCAAATTTTCACATTCACCTACATAACTGACACTTACATCATTCAAAAATCACTTGTGACACTTGACAATCAATCTACTAGATAAGTGTTGAGTTTGCATGGTGTTTTCTTTCACTTTTGACCACTACAATTTGTTTTTGTTGCAAAATATTGCTACATCCATCTAACTGCAACAAATTCTCTAATAAAGTGACATATTATCCTACCCAGACATTGCCAATTTTGCTTGGGACAATTTATTATCATTTTTCTATGTAAAGACTTTTTCTTCTTGTCCTTTTCAAGCATTTTCAAGGAATAATTCTTGTGGTTGTTATAAATATTAATTTGTTGTTGTAAAATGTTGCATTGCTACAGATTCACATCAACTAGCTTATTTTTAAAAGTTTCATGGTCTTATGAATCACTAACATCATCTAGTACTCGAAATTTGTTGTATTCTTCCTTTATTATCTTGGTTTGGGTAGGTACACCATATTTTCACCTTGCTTCATCTCTTAAATAACTAGAGAAACTTTTAACTCGAGTGACCAGTAAGAAGGGGGAATTTCTTGCATCTTCACCTTAGTCTTATCAAATGTTTAGGTCATCTAGGACGTCTCCCTTGGGGTACTTTAACATAATCCTAAATATAAAGGGATTTCCTATTAAGGTGACAGTGATAGGTCACCCCATGTTACACCAATCTTGCATCCACTCTCTTTAGGATTTGGGAAAGTACATATTATGCGATAACAATCTCAACAGCTTGGGAAGTGAAGAGATGGGATTTAAAGAGTTAGTGCATTCTCATTCTTCCTTCATTCTTCCATTTCTTGATCATGGTTTTTTTCTCCTCATTTCTAAGTGTTTCCTTATGGATTTATGTCTTGGGTTAATGACTCATTTGATTGGTTCTAGATCTATTTTTTGTTAATGTTGTTATATCTCAAAGGTGCATTTTGTAGATTTTAACATTGTACAATTAATGCAAATGAATTCTTAATAAAAACATAAAAGATACAATGAAACACACACACACACACACACACACATTATATAGATATCTTACCATGGAAACTAAATATGGTAGAACCAACAACTTGTTTAGAGCAAGGAAAATTGTAGGGGCTATATATCATCCATGGGCTAATTTTCCATGTTTTTCCAAAAAAAAACGATTCAGTAATTTCTATTTTTTGTTAAAGTGATTGACCCAAATTCAATAGGATAAAAGTATTTTACCTAAAAATATCCCAAGTCTTATAAAAAAATATAGAAAATCCTTAAAAATATCACCAAACATTTTATAGTTTGCATATTAAAGACTAGCAAGATTCCCCAAGGTTTCTTCATTCTGAGATCATTTTTTGTCCTTAATAGTATCCTTGGTTTAGAGCCACACCTCTAATTCTTTATTCATTATACTACAACTTCATTATTTACAATACAATATATAGCATCCCCGACATCCAAAACCCTTAATCTAATGACCCAAATTAGTCGACAATGCTAATTCCTTAACCAAAAATAGAAAACCATCGACAAAAAACATGTGTTGAAAAACCTCTAAAAATGGATGCAAAAACAACCCCCTATGACCCCCTTGTGTGCTCTACACAACATAATTACTAGGTTTGATCATGAAAATAATATAACACATACCCAACATTATCCCACTTGTTGTTTTCTTTTCATACAGGGGATCACATGATTATATAGTCAACAATTCAGGGCAACAATATCCATTATTTCTCTACACTAGGAGAACTTTTAGCTGCTCACTGACTTTGTCAATAAATCTACAACATTTTTCAAAGTGTCAACCTTCATCAACAACACCTTATTATCTTCGTCCATGTCTCTCACAAATTTATATTGAGCATCAATATGCTTTGTTTGTGAATGAAAAGTCGGATTCTTCACTAGGAAGATTGCACTCTGACCGTCACAATCTATCCTTATAGCTTGTTGAACCAACCCAATGCCTGAACACAATATCTCTAACTATGTTTCTTCCTTGCTTGCATGAGTGGCTACCGCGTATTCAACTTATGTACTTGAGAGTTCCACTATAAGTTGTCTTTTTCTCAACCAACTGATTTCTCCTCCAAACATGTTAAACACATACACACCTGTAGATATTCTATGATCTATATCTCCATCTCAGTCTGCATCAACACACTCATGTATGTATTACACTCTATTCAATATTATTATTTCTTGGTATCACAATCCATAACAGCTATTAGTGTGACACAAATACCTGAAAAACCCTCTTTACTATTGTCTAATGCTCCTTCCCTCGTTTTGACATATACCTGCTCAAAACTCCCATTGCATGTGCAATGTCTGGTTTAGTGCATACTATTGCATGCATCAAACTATCAACCGCACTAGCATACAGAACACAAGACATGTCATCTTCCTCTTCTTGTTTCTTGGGACACTGATATGTAGATAACTTTACACCCAAAAGAATTGGAAACCTAATCGGCTTACATTCGTGCATATTAAACCTATGCAATATTGTCTTGACATATTTACTCTAATTAACCAGAGTTTCTTTTTTTCTTGATGTATTTTATTCTTCATTCCCAAAATGAAGGAAGCACCAATATCCTTCATGTCAAATTTATAGGAAAACTAATTTTTCACATCCTAGATAATATCCTTGACATTTCCTATCAACAACATATCATCCACATACACGACCAAATAAATAAGATGATCACCAATTTTGATATACACAGAGTGTTCAACTTTGCTCCTTGTGAATCCAAGTCCCAATATATAAGTATCAATTTTTTTATACAACATCCTTGGTGATTTTTTTAACCCATACAAGGACGTTTTTAGCCTACATACCGATTCTTTCTTTCCCTTCACTAGAAAGCCTTTCGACTGCTTCATGTAGATTTCTTCTTCCAGATCCCCATGTAAAGATTTCATCTTCATGTCCATCTATTCTACTTCAAAATATAAACCAACAAAAACATATAAAAGAAACTTAATAGAAGTTAACTTGGAAACAAGAGAAAAATTTCATCTAATTCAATTCCCTCTACCTGGGAATAACCTTTTGCTACTAACCGAGCTTTGTACTTCTCCACTTTTTCTTTTGCATTCAACTTCTTCTTAAACATCCATTTTCTGCTAATGATATTTCTTCCAATCAACAATGCCACTAGATCCTAAGCCTCATTCTCATCCGAGGCTTTCATATCCTCAACCATGGCATTTTTCTAGAGTTTTCTATCCTCTAAATCCACTACCTACCTAATAGTTATAGGATCGTCATCAATAATAAACAAAGAAAAATTTGAACGAAAATCAGGTGGAGTATACCTTTCTGACACTTAGGATAGAGTTAATATAAACTTGGTCTAATTTGTCATTAGGTAAAACTGTGTTTCTTTAGTATGCATTTGTAGTTAGGTAATCCGATCGTCACGATATGTTTCTGACATAGAGTGATCTGATGGTTCATATTTTCCTCTATCTTAACGACTACATTGATTTGTGGCTTAACACCCGATTGGTCCATGATCTATATTTAAAATGAATGGAGGGTCATTTTTCGATGATTTATTATGAGAAACTCTCTTGTAAACCTATCGATAATATTTTTCTTTTGCATTAATAAATTTCTCCAAGTGGCCACGTTGGTTGGGGCCATAGATGTTTCCTTGTAGGGGTTTTACCATGTGAAATAACTAGTGTGCCGATCTTGGATCTGGTTGTGTGAGTGGTTATTGAATATGTTCATCCTCTAATGGAATACATGTGTTTTCAAACATGGTACCAAAGAACATTTGAAGACATGTTCCCGTTGTTTATTTTGATCATGAATCTATGCTACGTCATCTCTATTTTTTCCATTTTCATACATTTATGGGCCGAGAGTACTTTTCCATTACATCTGAAGCAGTCTTTTTAGCCAAGAAGGTTTTTTTTTTCACTCGAAAAGGTTTATGTTTTCCCAAGATAGGACCATTTCAGGTAGATCCAGAGTTATAAATATGAATACACCCTTTTAAATTTTTGTCGATTTAATATTTTGGTTTTATTTTATTTTATTTTATTTTTTTTAATTTATGGGTTGCTACTCTTTTTTATCTTCTTATTCTCTTTTCCCCTCGCTCTGTGCGATCTCGACAAATAAAAAATAAATAAAAATTGGTTTTCATGTCTGTGTATGCTCTTTGTCGTGTGCTCTATGTGATCTTGGTAAATCAGAAATAGAGGGAACAATTGCATTTTTCTGGTAAGATAACCAATCTCTAACTCTTGTTTTCATTGATAAGCGAAAAAAAATTCTTGTGTGAAAATATTTTTTTATGAGCACACTCTCCAAGTTCGTCAACAACAACAACAAAAATCATTCTTCTAAACAATATAATATGTTTTGCATTAGCTCACTTGGTTAAAAGTTACTTTACATAGTAAGAGGTATTGAGTTCAAGTATCTCTTTTGTTACTTTTTAAAAAAGAATTGTTCATCCATTCTTTGTAACGTGCATTTCATTTAAGTTGTAAAAACGAATCACTATTAAATAACTTTAATATTTTATTTTAGGTTATTTTGAATGCATCTTTAATTTACAAAGTAACGTCTTTGTAAAAGTGATTCCTGCTTATTCTATAAAAGTGGGTCACTTCATATGTAACTTATTTAAAAGTGATATTATAGGCACAGTTAGGAGGAGCATCACCATATGGAGCAACTTATATTTGTCACGTTTCTCTTTGGTTACCATTTATGCTTTTTTTTAAAAAGGGCGTGAATTTCACATCCAAAGTCTGTTTTTAGTGTCGTTTTTTTAAACAACCTATTTTTCCGATATATTTCCACCCAGACCATCAGTTTTGTATTTTTATGCATTTTTTAATATGGAATCTCACATTGATATTTTTATTACAAGTACTAAATACTTCTCATGGAAATCCCATATGTAGGGTGGATTAATAAGTAAAGTATTGTACTAGAAAACCATTGGGAAAGAACTAGAACCCATTGATGATTAAAAGAAAGTCAAATGGGTAAATAATAATTATGAAGAACATGACTTCATAAAAATTTCCATCTCTCCTAATTTAATATTTCACCTTCAGGGCATTAATGACCCTGATGATGATTGGGAAAAGCTCGAGACTATGTTTGGTAAACACAATATTATTCGATCTCACCAGTTGGAGAATCACTTAATGACCTTAAGTCCAAATGTTTTTCCTTTCATTGAAGATTACTTATCCAAGTTCAAAACACTTAGAATTTTGTGTATATAATGAAAAATAGATATACCAGAAGATCTATGCATATATGTCATTTTTTCTAATCTTGTTAGTGCATGTTCTATTTTTGTATCTATATTTTATGCCACAAGAGAAGCTCTAGGGACTACTTATAAAAAACCCTCTCTTGAGTCCTTTCGTGATGCTCTGATTCGAGAGGAATATAAGTTTCTACAACTTGGATTGGTTAGCACTACAGGTACATCCAACAAAGCCTTAGTGTCCTAGCAAAAACATAAATCCAAGAATCTTGAGAAGCAACATCCTTGCCACAACAACAAGAAAAACAAGGGTTCCAAACCCTCTCAGCCCACTTTAGCTTCTAATGGTGTCAAAGGAGAAAAATCTAAAAGTAAGAAGATTGATAGACATTGCATCTTTTGTGGGAAAGATGGTCATGATGAGTCCAAATGTTTTAAGAAAATGGAAGCTTTAGAAGAAGCAATGAAGAAGCACAACGTCAATATCGATTCTACCTCTTCTTCTTATTCTTCTTCTTCTCATGGACATGCGGTTTTTTCTTTTGGTTTCTCCTTCAATGCAACTTCTACATCTTCTTCTGATAAGTGGCTTATTGATTCTAGATCATCTTATCATATGGATAAGGATAAATCCATATTTTATGCTCTAAATGAATGTAACACCAAGAAAACATTTGTTGGTGATGATATATCTCTTTTTGTTGTAGCATATGGAACAATTCTGATAGATAATTTTCATTTAAATGATGTATTATGAGTTCCAAGTCTTTCTTGCAACCTTCTATCAATATATCCAATCACTCATTTAGGTGAAGGTAAAACCGTAGAGTTTTCACCTCACCAAGTTGTTGTTGATGTTTCGTAGTTGTGGGAGGAAATTTCCCTCCTAGATGAGATTTCTTAGATGCAGAGAATATTCTAGAAGCAAGAGATCCATTGGACAGATGTTGAAATACCCCATAAGAGAAATTTTCCTAGAAAAATAAATAATAATGAAAAGACACCTTCACAGAAGAAAAATCAGCCCAACTAGAAGGACATGAAGACTATAAATATGAGGTTCCTTGGCTCATTTGTTCACTCACTCACACTCTCTCAGCTACATAGAAGCAAGGCACAAGTTTGGAGAAGGTGGTGTAGCTACTGCAGTGACTCAATTTCTTCTTGTTCAGTATTTTGGTATCTCTCTCTTGCACGCTACTCCTTGAGGAGGTGCGCTACCTTGGTATAGTGTTTTTGCTACAACTATGGTGGTATTTCTGGTTGAGATATCCCTTGAGCTAGGGTTTATCTCTTTGGACTTTCTTTTTGAACGAAATATATCTAAAAAAGGTTGTTGGTATTTTCTGAGGATAAATATCTTGTGTTCTTTTTTCCTCTCGTTTATGTTTCTAATGCTCGGTACATGATATATATATGTTAGTTTTAATGAATTAAAAGAACACTAGTAAATATAATTCTCTGTAAATAAGGAAAATCTTACATGGTTTCATAGTTGGTTACCTTCTCAACAGTTTCACCACTAGAAGGAAGATCACTACAATAGCACCTTGCAGCTGCAATACTTGGTCAAGCTCATTGAGCACTATCCAAAGGTCATTTGGGATAATTATTTCACATATAAATGCACCCTACTCTATCACACCGCTTGAAACCCTTAGTGTGCAGTTTGGTGAAGTTTGAAAATTTGAGGTTTTTCAGTGTTAGGGTTTCTACCAACGAAAAATGACAACCAACATGAGAGTTGAAGATAGATTGGATGGAGCAGATAACTTCAGATCCTGGAAGCATAGAGTTCTCCTCATTCTAGAAGAGAATGAATTATTGGATCATATTAATAAGATGCTTCCAAAACTAGAAGAAGAAGATGCCAAAACAAAGTTCAGGAATAATGACGTCAAGGCCAAGAGGATCTTGACAGACTCAATAAAGGATCATTTGATACCTAATGTATTAGAATCGAAGACACCGAAGGATATGTTTGATTCCCTAACCAAACTTTATGAAAATAAGAATACCATTCAAAAGCTTACTCTAAGTCATCAGCTTAGAAACATGATAATGAACAAGACAAAAATAATAACCAACTATTTCATGAGGATCTTGCATATCAAGGACCAATTAGAAGCGATTGGAGATACAATAGAAGAAGTTGAAATCATGACCACTAAAATCAATGGATTTCCCTCCTCTTGGGATCCATTTTTTCAATGGATTTGCGCCATAAGAAAATTTCCCAAGTTCAACAAGCTATGGGAGGACTGCACCCAAGAGGAATCCAGGTTGATATCCAAATAACAAAAGAATAATGATGATTAAAATAAATCACTTGTTTCCCAAGTGAATAAGAGAAATGAAAGAGAATATGGCATCCCAAAGAATCCTAAGAAACCATGCCATGGGAAGAATGCATCAAATATCAGATGACACAACTACAAGGAGATGGGACATTATGCCACACAATGTGCTCTTAAAAATGAAAAGGGAAAGAAGAATTACCATGCACATGTAGCAGATGCAGAAGAGAAGAAACCAAAGGATGAAGAGTATGTCCTTTATCCATTAGTGCTTCCAAGAACATGACTGGGAAAACTACAAAAGAAGACTCAAGTGGGACATCAACAACCAAACTCGAGGTTTTCATATTAGGTTTGATATTTCTATATTGTTGTAGTTTAAGTAAGTGTTATAACTAGAATACAAATATTTATAATTCTATTATTGTTATTGCTATTTCTATTTTAGTAAACACTTGATTATTGTTTGTACGACTACCATTAGGTGAATGCTCATATTAATAATCCACATGTTTACAAGATAAATTGATCTCCTCTTGGAGATATTCTTGGTTGTTGACTTTGTTCTAGGATGGTTATCTTATAAACTCCATGGAGGTTACCATGGAGATTTTTTTGTTCGTGTTTCTCGTTTCAGGAAGGTCACAGGTAATAACTCTAAGAGGGAGCTATAATGACGGTTTCAGGAGGAAAAAATTTAGATGGTATCTAGATTAGACATCGAGAAGACTATCTAGACATAGAGTTGTGAACATCCATGTAATGAAGGATAAGAGGAGGTTAGCCCATGCAGATGTTGTAGATGAATCCGAAGAATATATATCTTCATAGGGAGCATGCATACTTAGAGTGATCCTGATATCAGAGAGATTCGGTTTCTTAGAGACTTTCATTCTTAAATTATTCCTCCCTAGATTTAGATTCAATTGAAAGAGATGTCCTCTAGGATTGACAGACAAGAGGATATATCGAAGCTTCAAAATCGTTGAGGAGATATGAGACATCCTGGGGAGATTCCCTTGTTTCTGTGGAAAATGAGGAAGCTAGTTAGAAGGACTGGGATATGGAACTTTTTCCTTGATTATGAGACAAGAAGGGAAGTCACTGGTGACTTCCAAGTTGATATACAATATCAAGCATGTTGCAGATGGAAGCATAGATATGTAAAAATCTTGATTTGTGGCCTAAGGATTCTATGACGAGACATTTTCGCCAGTAGACAAAATAAGTGTACATAGATCATCCATAAGATACTTGAGAAGGAGTCTCATGCCTGCAGATTGAAGAAGATTTTATACGAGCCTAAACATGCACCCAGGGCATGATATGATAGATTAGACAATTACTTGATGAATTTGGGAATAATTTCCCATTGATCCTATATGTGGATGACCTATTTCTGAAAAGATATAAGAAGCTCATATTTGGGTGCAAGAGGTAGCTTGCTTCATAGTTTGAGATGAAGGATCTAGGTCTGATGCATTACTTCTTGGTATTGGAGGTGTGGAAGAGATCAGATGATATTTTCCTTAGCCAAGGAAAATATATTATTGAGATACGACATAGATTCAGTAAGATGGATTGTAAGTCAATGATCACACCCATGACGATAAATCTGAATCTCTTGAGTGATTCATCTTCATACTTAGAGGATCCCCCAATGTACATACAGATGATTGGATCCTTGATGTACCTGGTTAACACCAGGCCGAACATATGCTTTGCAATAAATTCCTTTAGTTATTATGTGGTTGAACCTAGACATGTACATTGGATGGCAACAAAACGTGCGTTGATGTACCTACCTGGTACGATTGGATATGGACTAAGATATAGATGGATATGTGAAATTGAGGGATATAAAGACTTCAAATGGGAAGGGAGTATAGGGGATCTGAAGAGTACTTCCAGATGTTGTTTCAATTTGGGATCAATGTGATCTCATGGTTGATCAGGAAGCATACATTAGTGGAACTCAATACAACAAAGGGAAAGTATATAGCAACCAATATTGCAAGTCATGAAGCGGTGTGGATTCGAAAGTTTCTTGCAGGACTTCATCTAAGACATGATGCAAAAGGGAGAAGTGAAGCTCCAGTACACATCCACAGATGAAAAAATTGTATACATTCTCCCCAATAATTTTTCCTAGGCAATGGACATATGAGTAGCATCGGGAAGACATTTTCCCAGATTGGTCATGCTGATTTGAGCAATGGAGAATGATACATTCATTCACAATATTAGCCATGTTTATTTGGCTAGTGGTGAATGGAACATGCACAATATTTCTCCTATTAGTCATATTTATTTGAATAGGAGTGGAAAATACTCAAGGTTCTCCAGAGGCAAGCATAGAGTGATGTAGAATGTCCACCCTTGTTGAGAGGGAGGTGTGTTGTTTCTTCTCATGTTGACTAACCCCTCTAGCCAAGGGTTCCCTAGATCAGTCGGGTAATTCACTGCTGGACCTAGTGAGAGAAGAAACATCCCACACATAGTCATGAGGACTATGGTAGTAGATTCATGCTACTATATGAGACTATAACTATGTTTGATGGCATTGTAGTAGTTTTGTGCTACTAGTTGATTGTTGCATAGTTATAGAAACGTCAACTATGATTATGGATAATGGAATTGTAGTAGTTTTGTGCTACTAGATGATTGTTGCATAATCATAGGTATGGCTATCATTGATTACATTGTAGTAGTTGAGTGCTACTAACTGATTATTGCATAGTTATATGGATGATTATGGCTGATGGAATTGTAGTAGTTGTGTGTTACTATCTAATTGTTAGATAGTCATTTGGATCCTGACTATGGTCGATGGCATTGTAGTCATTGTGTGCTACTAGCTGATTTTTGCATAGTCACGGAGGTTGCAAACTATGATTATGGTTGATGGCATGGTAGTAGCTTTGGGCTACTAGTTGATTGTTACATAATCATAGAGGTTGTAATACTACATGGTGATAGCTTGTGTAGCTATGAGTTGGTTGTAAGAGAGAGACATTGTGTCTCTTGATAGTATCTATGTGCTAATTGGAGTGGTTATGTACCAATAGATAGTAGTTGTGTACTACCATGGATCAATAAAATCATGTTCTACTGGATGGCATTATAGTATTTGGGCTCTACTAGTTGATTGCAATGGAGACTGCAAGTTCACATTGGGAGTAGTTGTGTGCTACTTGATTGCAAATAATATGATAGATGATTCGAGTTAATAATGGAATTGTAGTATTTGTGTGCTACTAGTTTATTGTAGAGTAGTTAGTGTACTACTAGATGAAGACATCATGAAACATACCCCCCTAGCTAAGAGGGAGTGTTGATGTTTGGTAGTTGCATGATTCGGATTATTTTCGACACGAAATGAGAGTTAAGATATAATAAATAAATGTGCATAGATATCTCAGATATCCAATAATATAACATAAATGTATCAGAGATGAAACCATAAACACAAAGCTACAATAATACACAATTTTCTATTAATCAACAAAAATGTGCAAAGACTGTAAAAATATAGAGTGGAAGACTTGCTAGAATGGTGGCAGCTTATCTATGAGAAGAGATGTGTACACTACTCACATTCATAAGAATATGATTTTAAAATGAGGCTCCAAAGGCCTTTCTATCATAAAGAAAATCCAAAAACCTAAACCCAGAAGATGAAAAACAAACAGTTTTGTTTACCCCGTTTTGGGTAGTTTTGTGTATCAACTTCGCGAGGGCATAACTTTGGCATATGATCTATGTTTGGGGAACACAATAGCTCGTTGGAAAGGTATCATGGAGGAGATTCATTTTGAGGGCTCAATAAAATCCCAAATATATCATTGAGAACCTCAATATTGAAAACTTTCATTTAGGCCCTCAAAATGGCCCCGGAAGTTAAAACTGCTAAAAATAGTAAATTGCCAAAGTTGTCAGAAAATTGTTTTGAGCTAGTTGGAAAAGGTGGGTGGCCACCGATATCCACCTAGATCAATCCTCCCTTATTAGGAATAAATGGTATCCATTGTGTTGATTTCCCAGGGGAGAGGGGAAATAGATTGAATCTTGGTGCGCTACTTGCCTTGCTGGAGACGTTGCAGTGTGGAAGGTTTTCATGAACCTATTGTTAGCAAGGTTGAATCTGTTAAATCAATCAGGATACATGAGATTTCTGGGTGCAGAAGGAATATTTTCACTTTTCTACATTCTTTTCGACCTTCTTCTGTTGGATAAAAGGTGCTTGGGCCGAGTATGTAGTGGTTGTAGCATCATTATGTTCACCTTTTGAACAGATTGTGAAGAAGATGAATTTTGTAGTATGTGATACTACCTCGTAGCATTGTTTAGGTGGGAAAGTAGTTGTAACTACCTTTGGTATCCTATAGAAATGAACCCCCATAGTAACAATGACACTACGAGGTCGAGACTCATAGATAGGATGGCGCTTCCACATATATGGTTGGCCCAAGAGAACATCACAGGCATCCAATGTGGAAAGATCACATAATCCTTGAAGGGTTGGATGTCGTATGACAATCGACATTGTTGGATGACATGAATATTTCATCCCTGACGAAGCCACCTGATGTTGTACGCTTGCGGGTGTGGTGTTTTCGACAATCCCAATTGTTTGATGACCTCTGCTGAGATGAGGTTATTCTGGATTCCTCTATCAACAATAAAATTCAATGGGGTCCCCTTCACCCACATATGTGAATGAAAAAGGTGCTCCCCCTCTCGAGGATTTGTGGGTTCTTCTGGTTAAATTTCCATGGTCTCGAAAATAACAGTGGGGTCTGCGTTGATGATCTATATTCTACCAATATTTTCTTAATCATATTCTGAATCAAGGTTCGACTCCTTGTCTTTGATCTCGGCCACCAATGATTATTTTGAGCGACAATCATAGGTTTTGTGCCAAGGATTTGTTTTGAAATCACACCATTTTCCGGTGTCCTTCTTCATCTTTCCATGACCCTTATTTTTCTGTGGATTGGACTGGTTTTTGGAAGACTGTTTGTTAGGGTCATATTTATCATACTTTCGTTGTTGTGTATTTGGAGACCCAAACTCTTGTTTCTTATGGTTCTTAAATTTCTGCTCAATTTTAACAACATATTGATAAACAACACCAAGTGATGAGATGTCCAAAAAATCCATTTCAGTTTGGATGTATCTGTGTATAGCCCCACGGTAGTTCATAACCAAATGTCATTCAGAGTCTTTGATACCTATCTTGGTGTGAAAGGTATGGAAGGTATTGGTGAACTCTAGAAGTGCTTGGCCCCTCTCTTTTTGTAGTGTGGTCCATCTCATGTATTGGTCCTCATAGTTTCCAACAGGATAATACTATTCCTTTACCGCATCCAAAAAAAATACCAAGTGGGATCGAACCCATATATTCCAGACTCCTCTGTGGAAATTTTCTCCCAGTAAGTTTCCCACCAATGTTTGACATGGGGGAGAGCCTTAATGAGTGCGAAGGTGATCTTTTCTCTGTTAGAGAAATTATGAACAGAGAAATAACCTTCTAGCAGATTTAACCATTTTTCCAAGTCATCTGCATTTATTTGTCCTTCAAATATGGGAATATCAAAATTAACTTGTACATTGAAAGGCAAGGTGCCTCCAAAGTGGATGCTTGATGAAGACGCGTCTGTTGTGATCAACAGGCATTGAAGGATGTGGGAAAAATTCTCCATCATTTCGTCCCTCTGTCATGTGAGAGATTGCTCAAGCAACAGATTAATAGAATCATTTTCTTTATTGTTTTTCTTTTATTCTGCCATGGAGGGTTTATTGGGCATGCACGAGAAAATTTATTCAAGAGATACAATCTGGAGACCCAACTTTCTATACTTGGACCTCATCAGGGATATGCACCAAAAAACGATCAAGAGCAATCGACTCGGATAGCACTGATCCAGATTATTTTCGGCACGAAATGAGAGTGGAGATATAATAAATAAATGTACTGAGATATCTAGGATATCCAATAATATAACATAAATGTATCATAGATGCAACCATAAACACAAAGATACATTAATACACAATTTTCTATTAATGAGCGAAAATGTACAAAGACTGTAAAAATACAGAGTGAAAGACTTGCTAGAATGGTGGCATCTTATCTTTGAGAAGAGATGTGTCCTCTACTCTCATTCAAAAGAATTTGATTTTACAATGAGGCTCCAAAGGAATTTTTATCATAAATAAAATCCAAAACCCTAACCCCAAAAGATGAAAAGCCAACAGTTTTTTGGACCCCGTTTTGGGTAGTTTGGTATATCAACTTCCTGGGGGCGTAGCTTTGGCATAGGATCTTTGTTTGGGGCACTCAATAGCTCATTTGAAAGGTATCGTTGAGGAGATTCATTTTGGGGTGCAATAAGAGACTTCGAGAATAAATCAGAATCTCAATCCTGAAAAATCTTCATTTAGGCCCTCAAAATGGCCCTAGAAGTTAAAAATTACTAAAAATAGTAAATTGCCAAAAATTGTCAGAAAATTGTTTTGAGCCAGTTGGAAGAGGTGGGTGGCCACTGATATCCACTTGGATTATTGCAGGAGTAAATTTACCTTCTAAATGAAATTTATTATATGCACATAATATTATGGAAGAAAGAGATCCATTAGACAGATGTTGAAATACCCCAGAAGAGATGTCGGCCCAAAAGAATAAAGAATAATGAAAAGACACCTTACTAGAAGAAAAGTTGGCACAACTAGGACATGGAGATTATAAATATAAGGTTCCTTGGATATTTTTTTCACAAACACACACTCTCTCAACTACACAAAATCAAGGCGCAAGCTTGGATAAGGTGATGCAACTGCTACAATGGCTCAGTTTCTTTGTGTTCAATCTTTTGGTATCTATCTCTTGTGCATTACTCGTTGAGGAGGTGCACCAACTTGGTATAGTGTTTCTGCTACATTTGTGGTGGTATTTTTGGTTGATCTATCCCTTGAGCTATGTTTTATCTATTTGGACTTTCTTTGTGAATGAAATATATCTAAGAAAGGTTGTTGGGTTTTTCCCCCATTTGGGGTTTTCCGAGGATAAACTATCTCTTGTGTTCTTTTTGTCTCTCGTTTATGTTAACAGTACTCAGTACATGATATATATATATATATATATATATTAATGGTAATGAAGTAAAATAACACTAGTAACTCTAATGCTTTGTAAATAAGAAAATCTAACAGTTGTAATCAAGGAACTAAAAGATCCTCAACATGTTATTGCAATTGTAATTTCTAATGATATTAATAGGTTGTACAAGTTTGACAACTTTGGGTCATCATATCTTCCATCATTTTTTGTTTCCCATAGCGATGAATTGAACAAAATTTGGCATGGGTGGTTTGGTTATTTAAACTATCGCTCATTGTAGCAAGTATATAATAAACAGATGGTAACTGGTCTTCCTCTTGTTTCTTGCAAAGATGGTTTTTTGTCGATTTTCTTCTTGGAAAACATCATCAGGAAAATTTTGAAAAATGTTCCTCTTTACACGCCTTGTCCCCTTTGCAGCTTGTTCATAGTGACTTGTGTAGTCCACTTTCTTCTCATTCCTTTTTTGGGTGCAAGTATTTATTAAATTTCATTGATAAATTTTGTAGATGCACTTGGGTTTTCTTCTTAAAACTTAAGAGAAACATTTTTGACAAGTTATTGGCCTACAAGGCCTTTGTAGAAAACAAATATGGACATCAAATGCAAAGGTTAAGAACAAATAAGGGAGGCGAATATGTGAACAATCAATTTACATATTACCACACTACATAGGGAATCCAAATGCAACATACTATTGCATATACACTATTGTTATGAGGAAAATCACTCTATGGCATGGGGTAAACCACAACAGACGGAAATGACTACATAAATCAACTCTAATATCAGGTATGCTATATAGAAAATCATGCTAACAAGGCAAGATAAAGAGCCTACCTCGTCCGAACGTTCAAAGAATACCACCGTTGAAAAATAGACTCAAAGCTATACACCTACAATGTTGCTATAGCCCTAAAATTTCCTACTCATAAGTACATGCGATTGGTCCTCTTACTTGCATAATTTTCCAAATCACTGTTGAGGAGCTCTACTTAAAAAAACAATTTTTAGAGCATGTATGTTAAGAACCTGAATAAATCTACCAATATAATCACCACAAATACTGAATACACAATAGATCCACAAAACAATATAGAAGAAACCACACTTTATTATTACCAAACCCTTGAGGTAGGGAAACACCATACAATTAATCCTATTATGGAAGAGATCCTCTCCTATTCACTTGCCTCTTCGAGAGGGAAACCTCCTAATGAGCTTCAACTCCAAATACAATAATTCTCTTCATGTCTCATTAAATTGCTTGAACCCCTTTATATAGTGCTACCATCACCTAAGAACATTCTAG
>SNQJ01S0074634.1:0-10559 GCA_010110895.2 Picea sitchensis | reverse complement strand
ACCATAGTGGGCCTTATTTAATAATATAGTGGACCTAGTCCACCTTACATTGAATGACCTCCACTATTATCACTATGGGCCCTCTGGGCCCCCCCACTACCTCTCTAGCTACTTTACAATGTACGCGCCCTGCACCACTACTTCCCACGTACATACGCTTGTTGCATGCTAGAAAACCCACATACATACACTTGTTGCACAATACACAACCCGCGTATACCTCCAAAAGTTGCAAAAATTGAAAATTTGTAAGGAGTTCGGTGGAATTCACGGGTTATTGGAGGTTTCCCAACCAATTCACCTATTATAGCATGTCCCCCAACCGAATAACCATCCCTTTGTCATATAAAAGGAGGTGTTGTGGTCTCATTTGATAACCAAGCATTATAACAGTGAAACTCTTCCCATTTTCACTTCATTTCCTTGCCCAAGCATTTGCAACCTTTTGTGAGTTATTGCCTCAACATTCCTACTTCAACCCCTTTTATTCCATTCAATCCATTCCCTTTCCTTGAGGTGATTAGTAGATTGTGAAAAGAGGCTTATTGAAGGTCTACTTGGAGCATTGTAAAGAGGATCCCAAACCAAATTCACGGAATGGTGGCCGGCAAGGATTGTAAGTTTCAGTCTTTGTTTAATGAATAAAAGAATCTCTTTTCCTTGTCCCAAATGATGATGTTTTATGTCTTTTCTTTGATTTACTTATAACATTTTATATATAACCCTAAATTATGAATATAAATAACATTCTTGTAGCCTTGTTTTCCTAGTCTTGGATGTAGGTCAACTTTGGGAGAAAACTTACATCCTTTGAAGCTATAGATCTTGAGGAGATCATCACCAGATGTTGGATAAAAGGTACAGTTACCGATCTTCTCTTCCATTGATTTATGTTCATATATTTTGGTATGTTTGGGGTAGTGTAGAAACTAGATTGACTTTTAGGAGGTCATTTGCTCTGTCTATATCCTAAACCATGGTATAGTTATAGGGGGAGTTTCTCACTAGAAGAATTGGTGACCATACTGGGGATTTCTCTCTAGGGTTTTAAGGAGGGTTTTTTGGTTGTTGATTGATTTTGTTTTTCCTTTTTAGTTTCAGTCAAGTTTACTAGGTCTATTTAGGTTTTTTGTTCACCTGCAAGGTGCTTACCAGCTTCCCTTGCCCTATAAGTCTGCCTTGTATTTTTATTTTTGAAAAGTCTTAGAGGTGTACGTGCCCTGTTTTGGGTTAGCCCGTGTACATATGTTCTCTTCACAATAGACATCCCACGTACATATGCATGCTACTGATGCAATAGCCTGCATCTCTGTGTCTTGAAAGTGTTTTTTAACAAAGAGAGAGTTTGCCTCTTTCCTGATAGAAGTTCAGACTTCTCAAGACTTTCTTGAACCAGTCAGAGTCTTTGTCTTTGTCCTTAGCTTGGGTTTAAGTTTAAGTTTATTTTTTCCTTAGTCTTCTTTTGTTTTCCCTAAAAGGTTTAGAGTGAGCTATCAAGTTTTAGATCTGACTTTTGGTTTCTTGGTTGAATCCCTACGATCCGCAGTGGGCTTTAGGGTCTTTATCAATCTTGTTTTTAGTTTTCTCTTTGTTTTTGTTTCTTGCTTTGAAAAATGAAAAAATTGTTTTTATTTCCGTTTTTCTTGTTAAAGCAGTTCGAAAAATAAAAAAAATGAATTTAGTTTCTTGCATTTAGTTTGGTAAAGTAGTCAAGTTGTTATTTGCAAAAGAAAAAGATTATTTGTTTCAAAGTTCTTTTTGATTTCCTAAAATGCAAGTAGTTTTGTTTAGTCAAACGAAAGCAAGTTTTAGGATTTCTTCATTCATAATATCTTGAAATTTTGGTTAGAAAAGTTGAATTTACAAAGAGTTTTTATAAGATTTGATTTAACTTTGAAGTATCTTTTTCTTTCAAATACTTTAAAGTTCGCTTCATTATTCATCTCTTCATAACATCATCAGTTTCACTACCACACCTTTGTGTAAATCAAGCCTTAAAATTAAGGCTTAACTTAAAATATATTAGACTTTATGTTTGTAGGGTTCACCGACTAGTTTAGGATTTTAGGGCCTTGAATTAGGTGTGAAGATGAAACTCTTGAAGGCCATTTAAAAAAAACATTGGAGTCTGATATAGGGAGTGTCATAAGTCTAATGCCCTAAGAGTTAGTCGGGATCCCCCTTTAACACAAGGGATAAACATGAGGTCGTGTTAGAAAAGGTAGAGGAGATAACCCCTCTAAAGTAGAACCGAACGTAGTGGGGATTTCATATTGAGGGTCTTTCTTAGGAACAATATCGATCACATTTGCTTACGGATCTTCGTGGACCTCGAACCTATTAGATATACAGATTTTTCTTCTTGACCAGTTTCTTTCAGCACCCTTGAAGGGCTATAGACTTGTTATCCTGCTCATTACAATTTGCCCGACTCTCATTTGTACCTGCCTGGTGACTGACTGCGAGTTGGAAACTTAGTTGCCTATATTTTATGGACTTACATAGGTGAATGTGAAGATATAACGAGGTACCTAGGGAAGAAATTGGATCGCACTTCGCAGGGTATACCTAGAGGGTGCTTCCATGTTCGATTTGCACTTGAACCGGTTAGTTTCTCTAGTGTCGAT
The DNA here is from genome assembly GCA_010110895.2 of Picea sitchensis. NCBI lineage: Eukaryota > Viridiplantae > Streptophyta > Pinopsida > Pinales > Pinaceae > Picea > Picea sitchensis. Next base: position 7,932 of record SNQJ01S0074634.1, on the reverse strand, counting down.
TGGCATAATTGTCCTTCCCACTAGTTATTCGTTTGCTTTATTTTAATTTAGGAACTTTCAGTTTGTTCTTTGTTCTCCCTAGTTTTCCATAGTGAGTTAGTCAGTCATTTATTTGGGTCTCTGACCTAAGGTGGTATACCACCCACTCCGTCAGTCATGAGAAAGTTTCAGTCTTCCATATAGAAACATGGATCCACCTCTTTATAGACATTGTTATACCACTATTTGGACAAAGTTAGTGTGTGAGACTTTTATGGACTTGAAAGATCTCGCAAGGGGAGAACCTATTCATAATATCTTCATGGCTAAAGTTTCCAACGATACCAACCAAGGAACCCCTTCTCAAGGGGATTATTGTGTTTTTCCTTTCTTCGAAAACGTTGGTGTCCCTTTTATGGCCACTTTGTACATTCTTGGGTTGAATGTGGGACTAACGATTTGGTTGGGTACCATTCCAAATGTCCCGAATGCTCTTGACGCTTTTGATTTAAGCACCTTATGTCATGGGCATCATGTTTATTTTCCTTCATGAACAAATTCTTCTCCTCCTCCTCCTTCTCTCTCTTGTGAATGTATAGCTACTAGTAACCGGAAGTCTAAACGAAATATAAAGAGGAAGAATAGGAAGAAGAAATCACCAACCTCTAGGAGTCATGTTGGATATAGGTCATCAACCTCTGCAAGTCATGTTGAAGACCAACACCCAGCCTTTGCAAGTCATGTTGGGGGAAACCAACCAACCTCTACTAGTGATGTTGGAGATAGGTCGTCAACCTCTTCAAGTCATGTTGAATACCAACACCCAACCTCTGCAAGTCATGCTGGGGGCGTGAACCTAGTCCCTACAAGTCATACTGGAGTTCAACAACCAAGCTTTGTGAGTCATGTTGGAGAGTTGTCAACAACCAATGTGAGTCATGTTGGGGGGGAAAGTTTAGTTACTTCTAGTCATACTAGTAATACGTCTGTAGCCTCTACAAGTCATGTTATCAACCAATCACCAACCTCTGCAAGTCATTTTGGAGATGTGAAACCAACTAATGCTAGTCATGTTTGGGGCATTGATTATGTTGAGAAACCTAGACGAATAGGACATAAGCCTAAGTTCCCTTGTAATATTTGCAAGGGAGATCACCTTACTCATTTATTCACTGGCCTTCTAGAGGTATGAAGATTGTGATCCCTGTCTGCAAGCTCTTCTGATTTTGAGTCTTCTGAGGTTTCCTCATAGCCTATTCATCCAATGGTTGAGAACGTGGTCGTGATGATGCAATCTTCAGATGATCCCACTCCCTTTTTGGGGGGTGATGCCCCTTTATACCATGTTGTCTCACAACCTATTCAGTCAGTGGTTGAAGTGATTACACTGATGAAATATTCAAATGATCCCACTCTTATCTTGGAGAGTGTCGAGTCTACCAAAGTGGTCACGTCGATGCAATATTTGGATGATCCCACTCTTCTCTTGGGGATTTATGTGTCTATCGACAATGTTTTTAGCATTTCCAGCTCAGTACTTTCAGAACAAGGGGGAATATTGCTCACTTCAAGCACACCCCACCAAGTTCTAGGATGGTTTCCTTTGATTGGAATGACCTTGTTGAGCCTCGCCTTTCTTCTTCCACACCTTTTCAAATAAAGGTTGAAGTTAATTCAAAAAACATTTACAGGTGTATTGTAGATGAAGGAGCCTCCACAAGTATTTTATCCTCCTTGGCATGGAAAGGTTTGGGTTCTCTTGAGATTTTGACTTCTTTGCATGAGTTGTTTGATTTTGATAGATGTCCTAGTGAATATTTGGGGATTCTTCCTTAGTTTCCTATCTCGTTACGTGGGAATATTGTCCTTGTCGATGTTATAGTGGTGTAAGACCCATTAGATTTCAATATGCTTCTCGGGAATGATTATGTATATGCTATGAATGTTGTGGTGTCTATGCTCTTCCCGGTGATGCATTTCCCTCACAATGGAAGCATTGTTACTATCAACCAACTGGCATATGATAATCATGATCCTAGTTCTATGTTAGTTTAGGTTGCCCCTTTATATGTTCCAAGTGTTCGTGTAGACTCTACCCTGCCACAGGTTAATTATGTGGTGTCTTATCCTCGATGCTCAATTTCTCCTGAGAAAGAACTTGTTCACTCATGTTTTTATTCTCAAGACTTGGTATCAACAATTGATCTATTAGTTTATCCAATGGGGGCATGGGATCCCTTTCTTCCCCCTCTAATTCAAGTGATCTCGAGACTCCTTCTGAATCTAATCTCACTGTTTGTAGATCCCAAATCCCTCAGTCTTTTGATTCTTTGATGATAAAATCTGCCAACCATGACTACAATCTCCATTATCATATGGAATATGGCCAGTTTACTTCACCCTTTGGGACTGTTGACCCTCCTCGTTTGTGAAATTTCTCAGATTTTGAATTGCCTTTAGATGAGGCTATCCTTGAAGCCATGACTATGGTTTCTATAATGTGGGAATACTTACACCATGATTTGTGTTTTCTTCTCTTTTGGGAGACTTTCTAGGTTGACTATCGAAGAGAATTTTGGTTAGAGCCTAGTAGTGGGCTCTACTTGAGTCAGTTCTATGCATGAGTTGTATGACTGTGAGTTACCTTGTACATATTGTATAGTCCAGGTTTTTTGTTTTCAAGTTTTGTATTCAGTATAACCTCTTATTTTCTGAAGTTTCTATCTATATTAGATCTATTAACTTATGGATGGGTGTTATTGGCCTTATGTGCAGAATTGTGGAGACATTTTTCTTTGACATGTTTCCATCGTATCGATCCGTTCTGATAGGTATTGACCTCAAAACTGGTATACAAGTTAGGGTTTTCAATACTTTCATTTTTTCATTATCCATTTCCTTGTTCATTTGGCCTTAGGATCGACCCCACTGAAGTGCAACACTAAACCTTCTCTATTGATTTAGAAGTTTCATAATTAGGTGGTAGATCCTACCTCTACATGGATTCCCTAACTAGATCCTTTGCATTTTGGTGTCCATACTGTGATTTTTTACTATAGGCTTGGGAGTCCTTGTTAGTATTTTCATGATTACATAATGAAGCCTCATTCTTTTGTTTATAATCATTATGGGCCTTACCCTTGGGACTCTCTAATGAGCATGCTTTGTTGTCTTTCAATCTCGCTTTAAAATTTGAAAAAAATATCCAACAAGACTATATTTATTCTTTTCGATCTCCTCTAGATTACTTGAGAAAAGTGTTGGACAACTGAGAGGGGGGGTGAATCAGTTATTACCGTGATTAAAAAATTATGCTTCTTTTAAATTCTTTATAAGGCACTCAATGATGATCACAATAATGCAGGTAAATAAGAAATGGGACATTCAACATCAGTCACATATATGAGATACACATAGATAGATATTTCTTGAGGAAACCCATAAAGGGTAAAAACCTCTTCTTCTTTATATGATAAGTATTATTTACATTCTTAACATTATCATACATATGAGCACCAACTCATTGTGAAGCTACAACCTCTGTTTTTGCAAGATGCAACATGTTGAGAGCACCAACTCTTTGTTTTCTCTAGAACCTACTCGAAGGAAGAACCAACTCCCTGGTTTCTCTAGCACCAACTATAAGGAAGCAACAACTCCCTGGTTTCTCTAGCACCCACTAGAAGGAAGCACCAACTCCCTGGTTTCTCTAGAACCCACTAGAAGGAAGCACCAACTCCCTGGTTTCTCTAGCACCAACTAAAGTCACTGACCTCCTTGTGCATCCTCTCTTGCCATGCTTCTGCATGTTGAGTTCTCTACCTGTTCATCATGGAAACTCTTCAACTTCTTTGTTTGTTAATCCCATCTGTCCATCATAACTGGGTGTCATGATCAAATTGCTTCACATCACAGGAAGTTGAGATTCTTCATCTTTTGTTGCAGTTCACGGCTCCAACACTCTTCCAGCTGTCAATAGCCTCCACAAACAGTCTTTTCTCCTATTGGTATATTCTGTGTGACCCTTCAGTTCCTCTGGAAATCACACAAAAGTCTCTTCGATTCCTCTGGAAGAAACCATCAGTGGTTTCTAGAAGTTACATTGAGAAGTTCTACAGTAGCCCTTCAATCTTCTTTAGTTTCACATGCACCGTTGGATTAACTTCTCTAAATCTTGCGATCATTTCGGCATTCTGCTCTTTGGCATTTCGGGATCACCGTGGTGGAGGATTTTAGTACTCTCCATTTCCCGACCCCCGAAACTCCGAAAAGGAGCTTGTCTTCACAAACTCCTTCCCCCATATTCCACCGACATGACCAACAACTATGACCTCAGCCTTAGTCGAAACTGCATTTCGCAATTTCGTGTTTCGGCATTTCGGAATTTTGGCAGTCTTGGCGGTGAAGTGTTTCGACACTTCAACTCTCGGTATCTGGAACTCCGAAATGGAGTCAGATCAACGATCTGATACTCTAGCATTTCTCACTTCGACGAATCGGCATTTTGATATTCCTGTGGTAAAGTTTCTTGACTCTCCATGTCACGGTGCCTGAAACTCTGAAACGGAGCTTGTCTGTGACATTTCACGACTTCGAGTTTCGCGATTTCGGGACTCCTCTGATGAAGAGTCTTTACTCTTGACTCCTCCTACTCCCAGTATCTGAAACTCTAGTATGGAGTCTTTATCATTTCTTGACTTCAGGTTTCGTGACTTTGGGACTCCTTATAATGATAGTCTTTGTCATTTCCATCTCCTGGTATCCGAAATCCCGGTATCCAGTACTCCAAGCGATGCGCCTATTTCGGGTTTTCGCATTTCAGCACTTCGGGACTCCTGATGATGTGAGTCTCTGACATATCCATCTCCTGGTAACCAAAATCCTGGTATCCAACACTCCAAGCGATGTGCTTGTTTCGGGTTTTTGCATTTCAGCACTTCGGGACTCCTATTGAGGAGAGTCTCTGACATCTCCATCTCCTGATAGCCGAAATCCAAGTATTCAATACTTCGATTGGTGCACCTGTTTCACAATTTCAGGGTTTCTCATTTCGTGACTTCGGGACTCCTCTTGAGGAGAGTCTCTGACATCTCCATCTCCCAGTAGCCGAAATCTCGGTATTCAATACTTCAAGTGGTGCGCCTATTTCACGATTTCGGGGTTTCACATTTTGCGACTTCGGGACTCCTGTGTTGGAGAGTCTCGACTCTTGACTTCTCCATCTCTCGGTAACTGAAACTCCAAAATGGAGTCTTCGTTGAGGTGCTTGTTTTGTATTTTTTGGGGTTTTACATGCCACTTTGCTTGTTAAAGAGCATGAAGGTTCTCCTGGATCCAATGTCGGTCGGACCTCTGGCTCGGATCTAACGTTCATCGGGAAATCTCAATGAGATCCATCGCTGCATACTCTGATCTTGTTGAGCTTTCTTTGCAACATCTTCCCAAAATACTTATGGTGCGCACCTGGCACATCCTTCCTGTACTCAAGCCATCATTGTTGTTGTACTTGTCATCAATGACAAGCATACTCTGCCTGTAAAACATGCCAACAAAAAGTATCCCCTTGGATTCTTCTTTAAGCCCTTTTCAGACTCTCTAAAAATGAAAATATTGGTGAGTGATCTTGCTTCCATTTACGCTCGCCAAACTCAAAATTGAAGGCACATCTGTTTGATGATAGTTTACATTTTTTTTGGTCTAGATGGTTAATTTTACAAATAAAGGTATTCTTTAGGAACTTCAGTTCGCTAGAAAAGTATTCTCAGGCATAATTTTAACCCTTTTTCGGGCTTGAGGAAATAAATCTTTGAAAAAGGATAATTCTCCTTGGTTTTGGTTTATAACCCCCCCAAAGTCCATATTTAAGCTCTTTTCAGACTCCCTAAAATTGAAAAGATCTTTGAGTGATCTTGTTCCTTCACACTCATTAAATTGGTCCAGAAGAAAATCTACTGGCACGAGTTTAACCCTTTTTCTAGCCAATAGATTATAGCGGAAAAAGGTATGCCTTAGGAGATTCGTCTTGTTGGATTATTGAGAGGGGGGGTGAATCAGTAATAGAGAAATTTAATCCTTTTTAACCATATAATCCAAGTGTTATATCAATGTAACATTATCATCCAATAATTGCAGAGTAAATAAGCAATGGATAAATGAACAATCATACACATACACAGTACACCAGTGTTTTATGTGGAAACCCAAAGTGGGAGAAAACAACAAAATGATTTTTCTTATATGTATTGAAGAATTACATTTATTGGAAGCACCAACTTCCTTTTTTTTCCAGCTGCAACTGGAAGGAGGCTCCAACCCCCTTGTTTCTCAGGCTACAACCTGATGGAAGCTCCAACTCCCCTACTCTCTGGCTACAACTAGAAGGAGGCTACAACCCCCTATGTTCTTTGTATACAACTGGAAGGTGGCTACAACCACCTGTCTTTTCCCTGTCCAACCGCCCTGAAGTAGAAGTATAATTATGGAACCACTGTCACACTATCACTATGAGATATATCATTGTAAACCTATACCAATAAACCTGAACCATTCATCAACCATGCATCAACCTGTACCTCAACCTGTAATCAACCTATACCATAAACAAGTACATCAACCATGCACCAACCTATACCAAACAAACTGTAATCAACCTGTACCATAAACAAGTGCATCCAACCATGTACCTAGTATGTACCAATCATGTGTCAACTACTCATCAACTATGACTCATCAATATGTACCATCATTATCAACTATACACCTCATGTATGTGCCAACTCATCGACTACTTGTCTACACCATGTACCCAACATGTACCTTAACCAAAAGCCCTCATAAATTTCATCATCCAAATATGATTTGTAACTCTATAATAGACCTGGTTTATATGATCATATACCTGCAAACCTTCCTTAAATTTCACAATAAGAGACTAGCATTTTCATCAAACTTTTCTTTAGTCTCACATGACTAGTTTGGGATTAGTCAACAACCCTAAATTGAAATAATCATAACTATGTACTTGTAATGAATAATGATTTGAAAATAATACACAATTTTCTTCGGGTTGTTTTATGGAATTCCTCCAGGTGTCACTACTTGGAACCTCTCAGAAAAGGAGTTATGGCAAAAATGGCTTACCTTGCTAAATTGTGGCTTATTCTAGAGATTGACCCTATAGAGTGTGCCCCACACAGAATATTTGTTGAATGGATATGAAAATGTTACACAAAATACTATATACCTTACTATATATTATATACTATAAGTTGTGACATTTTTACCCGAAACGCCTATTTTAGACTTGTTTCAGGACTAACCACAAATCCTATTTTCCATAGAGTGTAACTCCAAAAATACAACAACCCACAAGCTGAAATTTTTACCACATATACTTGGATATGTTTCCTCAATGTCCTATCAATTTCATGGTCTGAATCGTTCTATAAAAAAAAGTATTGTGAAAATGGTGAGATGGAATATAAATAACATACCTTAGAAAGCATCCCTGAGGTGTAGTACAGTGGGTGACAGAGTGTGTTGTTAAGCCACTCTGTGATGTTAAAGTCACCGGTTCGAGACCTGCGGGGAGAAAAAATCCAGCCATGTTAAGGGTTGGTATGGCTCAGGCCGGGTGCAATCCCCGGGTGATTTTGACGGATTATATGCCCCTAATTTGTGGTTTCTTAGCCACAGGTTAGTCCCACAAGTGTTATCCACATTTTTGGTTATCGAGATGATATTATGATTATGTCATGATGATAGAAGATCAAACTCTTCATTAAGGACTTTTTCCTGAAGAAGGTTACAGTTGTCATTTTCTCAAAAATCATATTTTGAAGATAGTACGCAGGCTGCATATATACTCTCCTGCGGAAATCCTTAATTTCCGCATGCTGCATTCAGCTTGGTTGCAGACTTTCCGCACTGTGTTAATGGTTAGGGTGCGGACAT
>SNQJ01S0074633.1:66352-79985 GCA_010110895.2 Picea sitchensis | reverse complement strand
ATAAAAGTATTTTATCGTTTGGTTATGGATAATCCCAACCTCCTTGCATCTCCATCACCGATCTAACAAGGTCTGCACGGGTGGCGGATAAATTTTCGGTATTGCTGGTGGAACCTATCACCCCTGCAAAAGCTTCCTGCCGATCAAACTTCGAAGGATGAAGTGTTATCAGAAGTCGAAGTGAGTATTCCTTCTGACCGGCTTCTGCTCGACGTTTCCTCCCCAGACTTATCAACTGTATATCTATAGAAGCCTCTGGGATAACGACTCACGTTAAAAGAAGGCCTACGAATGTCAGGAAGAGGAGCCTCGCCTTCAAGTATTTGGCAAACATGGCGCATTCCCAGCCTGCTCTCCGGGTCTGGGTGAGAACACAACAACCCCAACTTCAGCACCTTCTCCATCTCGTACACATCATATCCGTCTTTCTTCAGCTTTGGATCCGATGCCTCCAGGAGCCTTCCCTCTGTGTAAAGCCCCCACGCCCACTCCAGCAAAATCATCTGCTCGGCGTCCTTCAACGGATCCACGGGCCTCCTGCCGCAAGCCACTTCCAACAGCAAAACCCCGAAGCTGAACACGTCCGAGCTCGGTGTAGCCTTCCCCGTCTGTATCAGCTCCGGCGCAATGTACCCCAACGTTCCCACAACATGAGTGGTCTGTGGATTCTCGCTGTGATCATACAACCGAGCCAGGCCAAAGTCTCCAAGCCGCCCGTTGAACTCCGAATCCAGCAGCACGTTGCTCAACTTGATGTCTCTGTGGATGACCCTCTTCTCCCATTGCTCGTGCAGATACAGCATCCCAGCGGCCACACCCTTCAGTATCGTGTATCGCCGATGCCACGGCAGAACTGTTGTCTGACTCCCGGAGATGAGTTTATCCAGGCTGCCGTTGGGCATGTAGTCGTAAACGATGAATAGCTGCATACGCCTTCGGCACCAACCCCGGAGATGAACCAGGTTCCTGTGTTCTAGGCGACCCATGCTMGAGATCTCTGAAACGAAACCCTTCATTCCCTCCGTGAGCTCCTTCGTTATGCATTTCACTGCGACCTCTTGGCCGCTGCTGGGCAGAACGCCCTTGTAAACTTTGCCAAAACCCCCTTGCCCCAAAACGTTTTCGTCCTGGAAATTGCTCGTGGCGATGCTTAACTCTTTGTAAGTGAGTCTATGGGGCCAGTACTCCATCTCCCATTCTTCGATCGTTTCTCCATACTTCGTTCTTTTGAATAACACGGCTGCAACAGCCAGCGAGAAGAGAAGCATAGTGGCCACGATGACGCCGGCTATCAATCCCGGATCTGTCGAAGGACGCCGACGAAACGATTTTGGTGGAGTGGGCGTGGGAGCTGTACAGCGAAGAGAGGCTGCTGGAGGTATCGGATCCAAAGCTAGGGAAGGGTGGATATGATGTGGGCGAGATGGAGAAGGTGCTGAAATTGGGGTTGTTGTGTTCGCACCCAGAGCCGGAGAACAGGTTGGGCATACGCTATGTTTGCCAAATACTGGAAGGCGAAGCTCCTCTTCCCGACATCTGCATGGCATCATTAAACGTAAGTATTATGGGTTCTTCACCCGTAGCTGGCCTCTCTCGGGTATATGACTAATATGTTTGGGGATTAGGCGTCGAGCAGAAGCCGGTTGGAAGGACTATGTCCTCCAGCCTCCGAAGGTCGAATACTATATTATGCGTTTTACAGAATTTTCCATCGGTCTTCAAGATAACCCGCACATAAGTGTCCCAAGCTGTTACACACAATTTCATATAAAGGCATAGAAACATATAATTGTTTTACATGTTGCTTTAGATACAATGGCATCCAACAAAATTTGAGACTATGAAAAATAAATGCTTATTATTTATATGTTTATTATAAAATATTAATATAATTTTACTTTAGATACAATGGCATCCAACCAAATTTGAGAATATGAAAAACGATTTCTTATTATTTATATATTTATTATAAAATATTTTATATGTTTATTATAAAATATTAAAATAATTTTAATTTTAGTTTATTTTTAATTGTAACATTTAATTATTATCTCTTTTTGAAAGCAAAACGAAATGTTCGATTATCTTTTCACATTAATGAAGTGAATTGTTATAATCTTTTCCAACATTTAGCAATAATGTTTTAAATAACAACATTTATACCCAAAAAGTATCTAAATATTATTTTAACTAGCATACTCTCTAAACTCGTGAATGTAATGTAGAAATAAATGAAGGCTATGTGCCCAATGCACTATTTACATTGTAGGTTTTGATATGCGTTTTGGCGTTGTGAGTGTCTGACTCTAATTGCTTAGAGGTGGGCGTCAAAGATGGTTCTCTTTTCCATTGAAACAAGAGTAGGTGCTCGTTACTTTTTTAAGAAACGTGTGAGCGCTTCAAAAACACTATCATTATATGGGCTCATTATTCTCCCTTCATTAATGTGAGCATGCTTCATCATCCCTTTCCTCCACCAACACGAGCATGTTTCATTATATGGGCTCAAAATTGGCAAGGAAAAGCAAGGCTTAGACATAGACATCATTGGCAATTGGAATATTGAAGAGAGAAGTTCTCATTTCCATATTTGATTTTAATGTCATTTTAATAATTTTTTGTTATTCTATTATTATGGAGTAAAATCTTCATGAAAACCCAAACTATAGCTCTCCACAAAACCAATACAATGAAATTAATTAATGTCTAAATGAACTTAAAACATAATTGGGGAGTTTATGAACAAAGATATTTGTTCCATAATTCATTGACCACTTCACTTGACACCATAATTACTTCCATTGGCCATGTCCATGGCCAATTATCTAATATAGATATTCGAATATAGGGTTGGGATGAGAGAGTACTACTCAACTGACATTAGTAAGGAAGAGGTCAAAAATCTGAACATAAGCAAAGACAATATTGTTCAATTGTTTGTTGACCTTAGAACCAACCAACTGCTTGATCTGAGAAAGAAGCATATTTCCATGGACTGGTGCACATTTTTGGCATGGAGAGATAGCTAGATGGATCAATGGTTTATGTTATTTGATAAATGTCCCTACAATAACTGGGAGGTTCCCTTGTATTTTCTTTGGAAATTATGGGATGAGTTCATTCTAGGTTTCCATGTCAATTATTTTGACATTGGAGAATTTTAGGGGATTGGTCTTGGCTCTACCTAGGATCAAACAACCACCAAGCATAACCCATTGAGAGGATCGCCCACTCCTAAGAAATTTCTTAGTACCTGCACCCCTNCCCTAACACATAGTCTAGTTCAACATAGTGCATTTGTTGCAACCATCATTGAGAGCCATCAGTTGGTGATTTTAGAACACTAGCTCTATGTAGGGCCTTGAGGTTAGGCTAGCCATTCTGATTCCAGCACAATTGTTTCTCATTGATACTCTCATTGTGGGCATACTTGTCATGGCCCAACAAAGGATCATATTCGAGATAGTTTTGTGTATGACGTTAATATGACATATTTTTTATATTTTCATTTGCTTATGTATTTAATTTACCATTTGAAAAAATCTCTACTAAACATAACTTTAAAGTATTTGTAACTATGTTTTATTTTTTTGGCATGTATAGCTCATGAAAGATGACCTCTTGCTTCATGCAGTAGGGCACATGTAATGCATCAGGAGTTTTAGTGAGCACGCGCTCTCCTTCCACGAGCTAAGATAACGAGTTGGGAGAGCTAGAGGGTGCTTAGTCTTTTTATATCCGAGTTGGGATCTTCGAGTGTTGTCATGCCAAAGACGACTTGCCAAGACTTGACTTGCGATAGAGGGTGATGGCCGAAGTGGCGAGTTGAGTGGGTTCCCCATGATGGACATGGGAACCCTCACCGAAAGACGGAAGGTTGGACGATGGGCACTCTGATAGCATGAGTTCCGGACCGTTCGAAAGTTGGAACAAAGGAACCTCCATGTCTTAAGCGCCTTGGGCATGCACCAAGGGGAGCCAATGGAACAGAAGTGCAATAGGCGTGGACCAAGGAATACTTTCACCGAACAAAAATCCAAAAAATTAGCCAACGAATGGAAGTGGAGTGTCTTGGGCGCCAAAAACCAAAAATGAGGAAGTCATCCAAGAAGGGAAAGGCGCGCTTGGGTGAGTCAGCCAACTCACCCAAGGGACGCATGCCTATCAACAAGGTCAACTTGATCGAAACAAAATGTTGTGTCTCGTTGTGGTGAATGGGCACATCCACTGGGCGAGCACCTATAAAATCCAAGTGAGGGAGTCATTTGGAGACATCAAGCGATCAAGGTTTGATCAAGAAATCAAGCCAATTTGAATCTAAGGAAAGTTTGAATCAAGCTAAGGGTACAAGCTAACTTGGAAAAATTTCAAGTAGCTTGGTTATGAAGGACGAAGGAGAGAAAATCCTTTGTTCTTGTAGCTGAGTTGACAAAGGAAGGGCGCACAAGGAGGAAACTCACCGAGTCTGAGTTGTGTATGGTTTTCATTCAAGGTTTTGTGTAACTGAGTGGAAGCTCTTCTTGTATAAAATTTCTCGTGTGGCATGAGTGTTTGGCTTGACACACTGTTGTTCTATTCATAAAGAAGATTTTAGGTGTTAGGTTGAATTGGTCACCCACATATATGTTTTGGTTGTTTTGTATGAATAGTTCTTCTTTATTGTTGAAATAATCTAAGTGTAATAAAAATGTATACATAACTAATAACAAATGAAACTAAGTGAAGGCATATCCTAGGTTGATTAATTCAGTGTGGTCTTGTCGTTGAATGAAAGACGCTAGTGTTGCATGGTGACTCAGAGCGTTGGGTGTTTCCGCCACCCAACCAGAGGTTTTCCAGGCCCGTGACAATTGGTATCAAAGCTTATTTTGAGCACCCTACTCAAGAAACAACAACGAAGTTTGGATTCAGTGATAGTTGGGTTTTTTGGGCGCCTTTCCATACAAGCAAAAGATGTATGTGATTGTGGTAAAGACAGAAAAGGAAGGTTGGTGCAGAGTTGGTAGCGAAGGCTTTGGGGTAATTCTGAAGCACTTTCAGAAAGGTTTCACGAACTGTGAAGGTTATTAGAAGCACGGAGATGGTTGGTTTGCATGCAAGAAATAGTGACGCCGAAAATTATCCCAGGATGACCAAGGTGAGAGACCAACTCACTACCTTAGAAAAAATAATGGATCAACTAACGGATGCAATGTGCACTCATGGTGAGAAGGTCGCACAACTTGAAACGAAGATTGGTGAACTCATGACGAGATTTAATGAAATTGTCCAGGAGTGCCAAGATACAGCCAACGTGTTCACTAGCACTTGGGAAGATACTTGTGATAGACTTAAGATAGCGGAGGACACCCTTGTTTCACTCCATACGAAGATGAAATACCAAGAAGACACCATCATGTTTCTTAAATGAGGTGCATCCAGTGGGATGAGCTCATCCGTTGTGCATATGTGAATCAAGATGAAGGAGCCTGAACCATATAACGAGACTCACAATGCAAACATGTTAGGAAATTTATGTTGGGACATGGAGCGATACTTGGAACAAATGAACTAAAGTCGATATGAGGCCAAGGTAAATGTTGCCACTATGTTCTTAATACGAACTGCAAAACTTTGGTGGAGGAATCGAGTTGAAGACTTGGCAGCTAGAAGGATTACCAAAAAGATAAAAAAAAATTGGGCAGAGATGAAGGAAGCCTTGAAAGCAGAGTTTGGTCCAGGAAACCAAGCTTGGGTCACTAGGAACCAATTGTTGGCTCTCTAACACACTGACAAGATCCAGACGTATATCAAGGAATTCACTAGCCTGATGTTGGAGATCAAAGAGATGTTGGACAAAGACAAGCTTTTCCACTTCATGAATGGTTTGTAGAATTGGGCATAGAGTGATTTGTGATGAAAAAACGTGCATACCCTTGTAGCAGCGATCATTGCAACAAACAAGATCTTGGAATTCAAGGGTGAATCCAAATTGGTTCCAAGAAGTGATGAAGGACAACGTGAGAAGCATCAAGGAAATAAGAAGAAGGATAAAGACGGTGCAAAGCCACTAGAAAAGAAGAAGGAAAATAAGTCAATTTATTGTTGGATATGTGCAAAGGAGCAATATGCTAAGAATTGTTTGTTGAAGAAAAAAGTGAACACTTTAGAGTAAGTGGACGACCCATCTGTGGGAGTTTTGTAGGTTTTGGGTGTTGTTGTGGAGGCAATACTAACAATCACTCAAGACCCCGATGTGACAAAGATTAGCTATTTTTAGGAAGATCAATGGGAAAATGACTTTGGCTATGGTGGATAGTGGTGCCACTCATCACTTCATGAGGGAAGATGTTGCGTGAAATCTTGGATTGCAATTTGAGCAAACATGAACTTCCTTCAAGGCAGTTAACTCAGGTGAACATGAGATTGTAGGCACAACCAAGAATTTTCCTATGAAACTTGGGGAATGGACCGAAAGGATGAGTTTCACTGTTGTTCTGTTAGACGATTATGAAGTGATTTTGGGGAAGGAGTTCATGCGGAAGGAGAACACAGTCCACATTCCACATATCTATTTTTTGTCTATCATGTCATGACAGATTCCATGTTTGTTTCCTATGATAAGAGAGAGTAGAGGGATCAAGATGTCATCCTTGCATTTGGTGATAACCAACTATCTTCCATGGACATCAACAGACGAAGTGAAGAGATGGCTGAAATGAAGAACTCAAACGAAGAAAAAGTGTTGGAAGATTTGGAATGTCTAGTTAACAAGATTGAAGACATTTTGGATAACATCATGCAAGCCATGGAGAAATTCACTGACTTCTACAAAGACAGTATGTCAAATATGGAGGCAGAAGAAATGAAGAAGCCCAAACTTAAGGATTGGATAGTAGAGTCGTTCTCTACACAACTGTGTGAAGGGGAGGAACAACAGTCATGGTACAAGCGTTCCAAGAAGGAAGCTAGACTGAACAAAGAGACACTTGGAGATGGCGAGTGGTCTTACAGTCTAGAACTTGAGTGTCTCGTAGAAGAGAAAGAAGGCCAAATCGGTTCCAATGTCCCACTATTGATGTACTCGACGAAGAATTATGGTGATCCTTCGCAGGTTGTGAAGAAAGAAAACGAGGATGGAAGTGGTGGCTCGGGGAGCTGCCCCCTTCCACTCTCAAACTAAATCAAGGGAATGTTGGCTCTATGTCATGAGGATGACAACGATACAACTAGCCATTGTTGTAGGGATGAAAATGAAATTATTAGACACTGTCGTAGGGATGACAACAAGATGAGTTGGTGTCACGGATATGGACATCACATTGACTTGGAGGATGTGAGAGTCAAAAAGTTGTGAAGATAAATGGTTGATTTTTGTGTTGGGGTGAGCTCTTTTGAATTGGCACCATGGTCGGAATAACTACTTGATTAGACAAGTCACAAGGGGATCCAACACAGACTGGTAGCAGAAGCAACCAAAGTAATGATACAGTAGGGAGCCATGAGGCAGAATATGGGAAGGCATGATGAACGTCAATGGTGATCACGAACGTTGAAGCATGTTGGGATTGTTGGGACAGTAATGACTTTGAGTGGGGGAGGATGTAATTCCTTAGGATTATTTTCGAGTGCATGCTCTCCTTCCATGAGACAAGAAGATGAGCTAGGAGAACTAGAGGCCACCCGATCTTTTTATAGGTGAGATGGGATCTTCAGGTATTGTTATGTCGAAGATGAATTTCTAAGACTTGATGGAGGGTGGTGACCGAAGTGGCAAGTTGAGTGGGCACCCCATGGTCAACATGGGCACCCTCACCAAAATATGAAAAGTTGGACGATGGGCGCTCTGACAGCATGAGCACCAAACTGATCAAAAATTGGAACAAAGGAAGCTCCACGCCTTGGGCATGCACCAAGGGGAGCCAACGGAACCAACGTGCAACGAACACAGACCAAGGAAGACTTGCACCGAATGCAAATCCAAATGATTTTACAACGAATGGAAGCAGAGTGTCTTGGGCACCAAAAACCAAAAATGAGGAAGTCGAACAAGAAGGGAAAGACATGCTTGGGTGAGTTAGACAACTCACCAAGGGAGGTGTGCCCATCAGTAAGGTTGGCTTGACCGAAATAAAAGGTTGTGTCTCGTCGTGGTGAAAGGGAGTGTCCTTTGGGTGCATGCCAATAAAATCCAAGTGAGGGAGTCATTTGGAAACATCAAGCGATCAAGGCTTGATCAAGCAATCAAGCAAGGTCAAATATGAGGCAAGTTTGAACCGAACTAAGGGGATAGGAGAACTTGGAAGAATTCTGGGAAGCTTGGTTATGAAGGACGAAGGAGAGATGATTATTTATTCTTGTAGATGATTTGACAAAGGAAGGGCACACGAGGAAACTCACCAAGTCTGAGTTGTGTATGGTTTTCATTCAAGGTTTTGTGTAATAGAGTGGAAGCTCTTCTTGTATAAACTTTCTTCTATGGAATGAATTTTTGGATAGGCACACTATTTTTCTATTAATAAAGAATATTTTGGGTATTAGGCCGATTTGTCCGCCCGCATATCTGTTTTGGTTGTTCTATATGAATGGTTCTTCTTTACTGTTGAAAAAATTCTAAGTGTAAGAAAAGCATAGACATAACTAATAAAAAAAAAACTAAGTGAAGGCATAACTCAGGTTGATTAATTCAATGTGGTATTGTCTTCGAATGAAGGACATTGGTGTCGCATGGTGACTGGGAGTGTTGGGTGTTTTCGCTACCCAACTGCAGGCTCGCTAGGCCCGTGACAACACCTCTTATCCCAAACATGATGCAACAGTTGTTGCAACATGTTTCATTAGGGCTTCTCATATCGAGGTATTTATGATTTTACATTATTACAAATCAGTTATATTCTTCATACTTTATGCATTCTCTATATTTATTTGTGCCTACTATCATTGAACATTATGCAACAGTTTTGTTGAATGCTACGCACTGGTGCATATCACTGTCGTCAGGTGCACCACGATAGGGCAAATAAATAAAAATTACCAAACCAATTTTCATTGTTATAGTTCATCTTGTGTTTCCAATCTCTCAATAAATCATCGGTGCTCAACCTCCTTCCAGAAAATCCCTATTTCCAGTGCTCTACAGTGACTTGAATAGCTCCATTGGTAGATTCCATGCATTTCCAATTTTTTGAAATTACCACGAATTTTAATTTCATCTCAATGGTGAAACCATGCCTCCTCAAGACATAATAGGTCGGGTAAATTGTTTATTACCTTCCTATTTGCATTTTCATCCAATTAAAATTTGAATTTAGCTTGAAATTTGACATATTTTCCAATTTTGTATGCTGTGCCTAAACGCTTTGGCTCACCCCAAAGAAGTACATCCTATGTTAAATTCATAGTAAGCACTACCCTTGGTGTGTCTAATATAAATTTTATGCACCAGTGGTATTCAATGAAGACCACTTCAATAAATTTTAAAACCAAAGTGGTGTGTCCTTTGGAACACCCCGCAACTAGAATGCAATTGGCTTCGACCCACACTAGTACATTTCACTTAATTAAGTGCACAACTAACTTAATAATATACAAAATTTAATGTAATGTGAAACCATTTTAACCAAATGCACCAATGTTGTTTAAAGAACTGCATCAAGGAAGAAATTGACCAACTTGGCATAGCGGGGTATCTCATTAGACGCCTTGTTCTCGGTGCTCTATCCTTTACAATGCACTGCTGAAAAAAACATCGATTCTTCAATGTCATGGTAACATCGGGATGAGAGAGTACTCCTCAACTGACATTAGTAAGGAAGAGATCAAAAAACTGAGCATAAGCAAAAACAATATTGTTCAATTGTTTGTTGACCTTAGAACTAACCAACTGCCTGATCCGAGAAAGAAGCATATTTCCATGGACTGGTGCATATTTCTGGCATGGAGAGACAGCTAGATGGATCAATGGTTTATGTTATTTGATAAATCTCCCTACAATAACAGGGAGGTTCCCTTCTATTTTCCTTGGAAATTATGAGACGAGTTCATTCTAGGTTTTCATGTCAATTATTTTGACATTGGAGAATTTTAGGGGGTTGGTCTTGGCTCTAGTTAGGATCAAGAAACCACCAAGCATAACCCATTCAGTGGGTCACCCATTCCTAATCAATTTATTAATGCCTGCACACCCCCCCCGAAGTCCACCTCAACTCATATATAGGATTCGGATCACTAGTATTGTGATATTGTCCCTAACACATAGTCTAGTTCAGTATAGTACATTTGTTGCAACCTTCATTGAGAGCCATCATTTGATTGTTCTATAACACTAGGTCTATGTAGGGCCTTGAGGTTAGGCTAGCCATTCTGATTCCAACATAGTTGTTTCTCATTAATGCTCTCATTGTGGGAATACTTGTCATGTCCCAACAAAGGATCCTACTCGAGATAGTTTCTTGGATGATGTTAGTATGACATTTTTTTATATTTTCATTTTCTTATGTATTTAATTTATCATTTGACAAAATCTATGGTAAACATAACTTTAAAGTATTTGTAACTATATTTTATTTTTTTGGCATGTACAACTCATGAAACATGACCCCTTGCTTCATGCAATAGGGCACCTATAACACATCAAAAGTTTTGTCGAGCACATACTCTCTCCTTCCACGAACCAAGATAACGAGTTGGACAAGCTAGAGGGTGACTAGTCTTTTAATAGGCGAGTTGAAATCTTCGAGCATTGTCACGCTGAATATGACTTGCCAAAACTTTACTTGCAACAGAGGGTGATGACCGAAGTGGCAAATTAAGTGGGTGCCCCATGGTGGACATGGGCATGTTCACCGATGATGTTAGTATGACATTTTTTTATATTTTCGATTGATTGCACTAGGTAGTTTTTCACGGTGATTGGTAGCATTGGGTGTTTCAACCACCTAACCATGGGATCCCCAAGCCCGTGACAATTGGTATCAAATCTCATTTTGAGCAACCTACTCAAGAAAAAAAAACAAAGTTTGGGTTCGGTGACAGTTGGATTTTTTGGGTGCCTTTCCATATGAACGAAAGACATCTGTGACTTTGGTAAAGAAAGTAAAGGAAGACAGATTTGGGGGAATTTTGAAGCACTTTCAACAAGGTTGCACGAACTGTGAAGGTTATTATAAGCACAAAGAAGGTTGGTTCACATGAAAGCGACAATGACACCAAAAAGGAGCCCAAGATGACCAAGGTAAGAGACCGACTCACTACCTTAGAAAAAACAATGGATCAACTAATGAAAGCAATGTGCACTATGGTGAGAAGGTATCACAACTGGAAACAAATATTGGTGAACTCATGACAAGATTTAAAGAAATTTTCCAAGAGTGCCAAGATGCAATGAACTTGTTCACTAGCACTCGAGAAGACACTTGTGATAGACTTAAGATAGCGGAGGATACCCTTGTTTCGATCCATACGAAGATGAAATACCAGTAAGAAATCATCATGTTGCTTAAATGAGGTGCAACACGTAGGTCGATCTCATTTGTTGTCTAGATGTGAATCAAGATGAAAGAGCTTGAACCATATGATGAGACTCGCAACACAAAGATGCTAGGAATTTTTTGTTGGGACATGGAGCAATACTTGGAATAAATTAAAGGAATTCAATATGAGACCAAGGTAAACATTGTCACTATGTTATTGATACAAACTGTGAAAATTTGGTGGAAGAATCAAGTTGAATACTTGGCAGCCGGAAGGATTACCAAAAAGATAAAAAAAAATTGGGTAGAGATGAAGGAAGACTTGAAAGCACAATTTAGTCCGAGAAACCAAGCTTGGGTCACTAGGAACCAATTGTTGGCTCTCTGACACACCGACAAGATTCAGATGTATATCAAGGAATTCATTTGCATGATGTTGGAGATCAAAGAGATGTCAGACAAAGACAAGATTTTCCACTTCATGAACGATTTGCAAAATTGGGCATAGAGTAATCTATGACGCCAAAATGTGCATACCCTTGTAGCAGTGATCACCAAAAAAAACAAGCTCTTAAGCTTCAAGAGTGAATTCAAATTTGGTCCAAGCAGCGATGAAGGCCAACGTGAGAAGAAGCAAGGAAATAAGAAGAAGGATAAAGAAAATATGAAGGTATCCAAGAACAACAAAGATGGTGTGAAGCCACCAGAAACATAGAAGGAAAACAAGTCAATTTCTTATTGGATATGTGCGAAGGGGAGATATGCTAAGAATTGTCCGTTGAAGAAAAAAGTGAATTATTTAGAGTAAGCGGACTATCCATCTATGAGAGTGTTGCAGGTTTTGGGTGTTGTTGCGAGGGAAATATTGGCAATTACTCAAGACCCCAACATGACAAAGATTAGCTATTTTCAGGAAGAAATCAATGGGAAAATGACTTTGGCTATGGTGGATAGTGGTGCCACTCATCACTTCATGAGGGGAGATGTTGTGTGAAAGATTGGATTGCAATTTGAGTAGGCATGAACTTCCTTCAAGGTGGTTAAATTAGGTGAACATGATATTGGATGCACATCCAAGAATGTTCCTATGAAGATTGGGGAATGGATCGGAAGGACGAGTTTCATTGTTGTTCCGATAGTCGATTATGAAGTAATTTTGGGGTAGGAGTTCATGCAGACGGAGAAGGAAGTCCCCATTTCACATGACGATTGTTTGGCTATCATTTCAAGATAGATTCCATGTTTATTTCCTACGATAAGAGAGAGTAGAGGGATCAATATGCCATCCCTGTGTTTGGTGGATAACCAACTATCTTCCATGGAAATCAACGAATGAAGTGAAGATATGATTGAAACGAAGAACTCAAACAAAGCAGAAGTGTTGGAATATTTGGAATGGCGAGTTAACAAGATTGAGGACTTCTTGGTTAACATCATGCATGAAATGGAGAAGTTCATAGACTTCTACAAAGAAAGTATGTCAAAGATGGATGTAGAAGAAATGAAGAAGCCCGAACTTAAGGAACGGATAGTAGAGTCGTTCGCTACTCAAGTGTGCGAAGGGGACGAACTATAGTCATGGTACAAGTGTGTCAATAAGGAAGATAAAATGAAAGCAGAGACACTTGAAGATGACGAGTGGCCTTACAATTCAGAACTTGAGCATCTCGTGGAAGAAAGAAAAGGCCAAATTGGTTCCAATGTGTCAGTGTTGATGTACTTGATGGAGAAGTATGGCGATGCTTCGCAGGTTGTGAAGAAATGAAAAAAGGATGGAAGTGGTGGCTTGAGGAGCTGCTCCATTCCACTCTTAAACTAAATCAAGGGAATGTTGGGTCGATGTCACGAAGATGATAATGATCCAAATAGCCTTTGTCATGGGGATGACAACGAAATGATTAGACACTATTACAGGGATGACAACAAGATGAGTTGGTGTTGCGGAGATGGACACCACATTGACTTGGAGGAAGCGAGAGTCGAAAATTTGTGAAGAGAAATGGATGATTTTGGTGTTGGGGTGAGTTCTTGTGAATTGGAACCATGGTCGGAATAGCTACCCAATTAGTCAAGTCACAAGGGAATCCAATGCACACTAGAAGCAAAAGAAACCAAAGTAATGACACAGTAGGGAGAGATGAGGAAGAATATTGGAAGGCAATGATGAATGTCATTGGTGATCA
>SNQJ01S0074633.1:54384-66342 GCA_010110895.2 Picea sitchensis | reverse complement strand
CAATTACTCAAGACCCCAACATGACAAAGATTAGCTATTTTCAGGAAGAAATCAATGGGAAAATGACTTTGGCTATGGTGGATAGTGGTGCCACTCATCACTTCATGAGGGGAGATGTTGTGTGAAAGATTGGATTGCAATTTGAGTAGGCATGAACTTCCTTCAAGGTGGTTAAATTAGGTGAACATGATATTGGATGCACATCCAAGAATGTTCCTATGAAGATTGGGGAATGGATCGGAAGGACGAGTTTCATTGTTGTTCCGATAGTCGATTATGAAGTAATTTTGGGGTAGGAGTTCATGCAGACGGAGAAGGAAGTCCCCATTTCACATGACGATTGTTTGGCTATCATTTCAAGATAGATTCCATGTTTATTTCCTACGATAAGAGAGAGTAGAGGGATCAATATGCCATCCCTGTGTTTGGTGGATAACCAACTATCTTCCATGGAAATCAACGAATGAAGTGAAGATATGATTGAAACGAAGAACTCAAACAAAGCAGAAGTGTTGGAATATTTGGAATGGCGAGTTAACAAGATTGAGGACTTCTTGGTTAACATCATGCATGAAATGGAGAAGTTCATAGACTTCTACAAAGAAAGTATGTCAAAGATGGATGTAGAAGAAATGAAGAAGCCCGAACTTAAGGAACGGATAGTAGAGTCGTTCGCTACTCAAGTGTGCGAAGGGGACGAACTATAGTCATGGTACAAGTGTGTCAATAAGGAAGATAAAATGAAAGCAGAGACACTTGAAGATGACGAGTGGCCTTACAATTCAGAACTTGAGCATCTCGTGGAAGAAAGAAAAGGCCAAATTGGTTCCAATGTGTCAGTGTTGATGTACTTGATGGAGAAGTATGGCGATGCTTCGCAGGTTGTGAAGAAATGAAAAAAGGATGGAAGTGGTGGCTTGAGGAGCTGCTCCATTCCACTCTTAAACTAAATCAAGGGAATGTTGGGTCGATGTCACGAAGATGATAATGATCCAAATAGCCTTTGTCATGGGGATGACAACGAAATGATTAGACACTATTACAGGGATGACAACAAGATGAGTTGGTGTTGCGGAGATGGACACCACATTGACTTGGAGGAAGCGAGAGTCGAAAATTTGTGAAGAGAAATGGATGATTTTGGTGTTGGGGTGAGTTCTTGTGAATTGGAACCATGGTCGGAATAGCTACCCAATTAGTCAAGTCACAAGGGAATCCAATGCACACTAGAAGCAAAAGAAACCAAAGTAATGACACAGTAGGGAGAGATGAGGAAGAATATTGGAAGGCAATGATGAATGTCATTGGTGATCATGAGTAGGGGAGGGTGCAATGCCTTAGGATTTTTTTCGAGTGCACACTATCCTTCCATGAGCCAAGACGATGAGTTGAGCGAGCTAGAGGGGGCCCAGTATTTTTACAGGTGAGTTAGGATCTTTGGGAATTGTTGTGTCGAATACGACTTACCAAGACTTGACGGAGGGTGATGAAAAAAGTGGCAAGTTGAGTGGGAATCCCATGGTGGACATGGACACCCTCACTAAAAGATGGAAGGTTGTACAATGGGTGCTCTAACAACATGAGCGCCAAATTGTTCGAAATTTGGAACAAAGGAAGTTCCACGCCTTGGGCATGCATGAAGGGGAGCCGAAAGAGTGAACGTGCGACATAAATGGACCAAGGAATACTTGCACCAAATGCAAAGACAAATGATTTTCTAATGAATGGAAGCAGAGTTTCTTGGGTGTCAAAAACCAAAAATGAGGAAGTTGACCAAGAAGGGAAAGGCGCGCTTGGGTGAGTCAGCTAACTCACCAAGGGATGTGCACCCATCGACAAGGTTGGCTCGACCAAAATGAAAGGTTGTGTCTCATCGTGGTGAAAGGGTGTGTCCTTTGGGAACACGCCAATAAAAGCCTAGTGAGGGAGTCAATTGGAAGCATCAAGTGATTAAGGTTTGATCAAGAAATTAAGCAAAGTCGAATCTGAGGCAAGTCTGAACCGAGATAAGGGGACAGGAGAACTTGGAAGAACTATGAGCATCTTGGTTATGAAGGACGAAGGAGAGATGATCATTTTTTCTTGTAGTTGGTTTGAAAAAGGAAGGGCACACAAGGAGGAAACTCACTGATTCTAAGTTGTGTATGGTTTTCATTCAAGGTTTTGTGTAACAAAGTGGAAGCTCTTCTTGTATAAACTTTCTTCTCTGGCATGATTGTTTGGCTCGAAAAACTGTTGTTCTGTTCATAAAGAATATTTTGGGTGTCAGGCCGATTTTTCCACCCACATATCTATTTCGGTTGTTTTGTATGAATGGTTTTTCTTTACTGTTTAAATAATTATGTGTAAGAAAAACGTAGACATAACTAATAACAAACAAAAATAAGTGAAGGCGTAGCCCAAGTTGAGTAATTCAGAGTGGTCTTGTCGTCAAATTAAAGGTGTTGGTGTCGCATTGTGACTGGGAGCGTTGGGTGTTTCCGTCTCCCAACTGCAAGCTCGTCAGGCCCATGACATCACCTATTATCCCAAACATGATGTAGCAGTTGTTGCAACATGTTTCATTAGGGATTCTCATACCCAGGTATTTATGATTTTACATTATTACAAATCAGTTTTATGCTTCATATGGTATGCATTCTCTATATTTATTGTGCCTAGTTCTATTTAACGTTACGTACCAATGTCGTTGAACATTACACACCAGTGCATATCACTATCATTAGGCACACCATGATAGGGTAAATAAATAAAAATTACCAAACCAATTTTCATTGTTACAGTTCATCTTGTCCTTCCAATATCTCAAGAAAGCATTGATTCTCAACCTCCTTCCAAAGACGCCCTATTTCCAGTGCTCTATAATGAAATGAATAGCTCCATTGGTAGATTCCATGCATTTCCAAATTTTTGAAATTACCATGAATTTTAATTTCCTCTCAATGGTGAAACCATGCCTCCTCAAGACATAAGAGGTCGGGTAAATTGTTTATTACTTTCCTATTTGCATTAAGGTAAATTTGAATTTAGCTTGAAATTTGACATTTTTTTCAAAGTTTTTCCAATTTCATGTGTTGCGCCTAAACGCTTTGGCTCACCCCAAAGTAGTGAATCCTATGTTGAATTCATAGTAAGCATTTCCCTTGGTGCGTCTAATATAAATTGTATGCACCAATTATATTCAATGAGGAGCACAATGATAAATTTTAAAACCAAAGTGGTGTGTCCTTTGGAGTGCCCCACAACTAGCATACAATTGGCTTCAACCCGCACCAGTACATTTCACTTAATTAAGTGCACCGCTAACTTAATAATATATAAAATTTAATTTAGTGGTGAAACCATTTTAACCAAATGCACCAATGTTGTTTACATAATTGCATCAGGGAAGAAATTGACCAACTTCGCATAGCGGGGCGTCTCATTGGACACCCTGTTCCCGGTGCTCTATCCTTTATGATGCAACATTGAATAAAATGTCGATGCTCCAATGTCATGGTAACACCAGTGAGTTAATAGTAACACTTCACACCGCTTTAGTTGTGATAAAGAAATTTAAGTTAGTGGTGCCCATTTGTCGAAGAAACACACTGGTGCTATAAAGAGAATGATGTCAAGCCAAATTTTTCATAATTTATCATCACAGTGCAACTTATTAGATGCACCACTAAAATATGTGATGGTGTGACAATAAGAGTGGAGCACCGACACATAAACACTAAATGTACGCACTATGATAGGTTTTGAAAATTAAGCATCATGGTTAGTCTTATGTAAGGCCCCATTTCTAGTGTGTTAGTCAGACAATGCACCACTAGACATCATGTCGATGCTCTGGTAAAATTGGTTCACTAGTGTGTTCACTTTAACAAAGTGCGCCAGTAATTTTGTGCACCATAAATTTTAGCACTGTGGTGTGTCTTTGTTAATGAAATGAATCGGTGCAGTTAAAAGAACTACACCAAGAAAATATTGTACGATTTGGTGTGCCAGGGCATTTTATTGGATGCCTCATTAACAACGCTCTATACAATATAATGTACCGCAAATGGTAATGTCAGTGCTACAATAACATGGTAGCACCCGTGCATTCATATTAACACATCACGTCACTTAATTTTCAATGAAAAAATTTAACCTAGTGGTTCCTTTAGGTATAAAAAATGCACCGGTGTTGTAAAGAGCACGACACCGAGATGATTATTTCACAATTTAACAGTGTGATGTGTCTTATGGAACACACCTCTAAAATACATGGCGGTGCAATAAGAAATGTGGTGAATTTGTGCATGTAAGTAACAACACGACATGATGGTGTTGTTTTTCTGATATAGAGCACCGTCGACAGAGCATGTTCTGTTTTAGGCACAACAATTACTTTTTTAGATTTTTTTGCAAAAAACAAAATTATATATTTTTAAATAAAGTTATTTATTCATTTAGGTTTCTGTGGTGAGGAATATGTTCAGAGATTGTCGGAAGAAGCAATTATGAGGAATATGTTCAGAGGTTTTTGTGTTTTATAATTATGTGTGTGTTTTATAATTTCAATTAGGTGTTTGTGTTATAATTTCAATTGTGTTTTTGTCTAACAATATTTGTATGTGAATTAGAGACAACGACGAGGAGAGGAGAAGCAACATCAGCAACAACAAGTCGAGATGCACACATTTGTGCATGACTGAAAGGCAAAGGAGAGGAAGAGGTAGTTTTTCCCTCACCCTATTTAATAGTATACACATGACCTTTTGATGGATTTTGTCCTCAAGTTTTATGAAGAGGGTACATCCCTTAGGGGGGACTCTTTATTGTTACAATAGTTGATCCATTGTTGGGATCATGGGCGACAAGGGTTCAGGGAAAACTAATAAATATAGTGTTGATCTAGGTGGACATTGGTGGCCACCCACCTATTCCACTCACTCAAATTACAACTTTCCCATCTTGGCACTTTTTCTACAATTTTTCGGGTCCCAAACATCTAGGGCCACTTTGAGACCCTAAATGACGTTTTTTTGGCTCAAAAAAGCCTATCATGTAGCCGAAGGAAAATTCTAGGCTGAATGGAATCTATTTTCCTCAGTTATACCTTTCTAACGAGGTATCAAGCACCCCAAACAGATTTTGTATACAAAAGTTACGCCCTCAAGAAGTTATGTATCAACTACTCCCATCGAAGCCCACAAACCTTTTGGCGTTTCATCTCTCAGGGTTAGGGTTTTGGATGTTTAGGGTTTTCTCATTTCTTCTTTATGTAAAAAAATGCCTTTGGAACCTCATTGTAATCATCTTCTTGCAAATGAGAATAGCTAACACATCTCTTCTCAGAGATAAGCTACCACCATTCTAGTCAGTTTGTGTGCTTTTTCATTTTATTGTCTTTTGTACTTCAAACAGTCATTAATTTAGAATCTGAGCTTTATTGCATTACTATGTTCCTTGCCATATCTCTATGTATTTCCTTATTATATATTTTTTATATTTCTTCCTTCATATTGTTCCCAAAATAATTTGGATCAAGTGTTGAAGTTTGACAGGGTGTTCTGATGTCACAGACAAAATCCACCTTACCGTCGAACGTTACCCATTAATTCTCAAATTTTCCTTATATTGTTTTCTTGGGCCCCCAACGTTCATCGAACCTACGGCGTATCTTATTATTATCATATTTCCAAATCATATTCAATGGTTTTCAAGATCGATTACATCACCATCATGACCCACCATTTCCTCGTGGCCTACCTCTATGGCACTGCCATGTTAGCAATTTTTTGTGTCATAGGTGCATTTGGCACCTAATTAGGCCTTAATTATGCTAGCTAGTGGGATAAAAATGTTCATCATGAGATTAACATGCCTGCATTGTCTCGATCAAGATGTCAATTATTCCTGCTATGAGGGCTAAAAATGTCTGATGCAAGCTAATTATACCCGCATTGTCTCAATTGAGACATCAATTATGCCTTCTATGGGGGATAAAAATGTTTAACGTGGGATAATTATTCTCTCTCTACCTCCAAACATCAATTAAACTTGAATGGGAAAGATATATGATTGCTAAGCACAAGGATTAATGGATGAACATAGTATAGATTAGAAGTTTGCATGATATGGGCATGTTGGACAATACCTGACCTAGATTAGTTTTTCCATTAGATAGGCTATGAGAAAATTTCAAGTTATATGTTGGTTAATGTGACCTATGAAGTCATATGATGGTTGGTCTTGACCGATACTTCCATATCCTAGAGTTACCCTTTGTATAATGAAGGGAAAATAGTCCATTGCATAATAAGTAGCTCGTTGAGTAGTTAAGTCTGTGTAATTAAAGTTCCCCAGGGGTTTCTCAGGATGTTGAATCCATTTATACATTCAAAAATGAAAGTTAAACAACATAAAATTGTGATTTTTACTAGATTTAGATCACCAGATCGAGGTGAAAAATTACAATTAAATGTAGAATTTTTAGACTACACCACAATGGGGAAAACAGGGGAAGGATTCAGGTGGCCTAATTAGAGGTCACAATACTTCACTCGTATGCGGATGGTGCTACTAGTCAAGAATAAGCAACCAACATCGAATTCCTAGAAGGCCACAAGACATAGAAAGGGGGAGTCTCCAGCAGCAGTGGGAGGACCAAAGAAAATGGAGCACATCTTGAGGGGAGGGATCGATGATGCCAATAGTTTCAAGGGAATGCGACAATACAAGGAAACGAGAGATAAAGTAGTTCACGAGAAGGAATATGTATGAGTTGGTCAGGCCAAATGGGTGTTGAAGGTGTTTGACCTAGGTGTTGGGTTGATGAATTGACACCTTTTTGCCACCTTTTTATTATTAATTCACCCACTTTTCCGATTTCATCCATGTTCTTTTCATAGCCATTATTGTCCAATATCTTGTCTTTTGTCCAGGTATGCTCAATTCCATATGATGCCTCAATTCATTAATTTTTTCTTGCATTTAGGAAGTATAATGGTTGCTTTGGGTATTTAGTAACAAAGTGCTAAGAACTCCCTATAGGATAATTGAACGTTACAGGTGTTGTTACTCCGAGGTGTTGTTACTACGAAGTGTTGTTACTCGTACAATGTTTTTAATATTGCAACGTTGTTGCTCCTAAGAATGTTTTTACTCTCAACTATCGTTACTTCCAGAAGATCGATAATGTTATACATTGATCTGGTCATTGATATGTGTACCCCCGTGGCAATGACTTGTCATCTTGATGACATGGCTATTTTCCAATTCATGATTATTGTAATTGTCATAATCAGTTTTGTCAGCACAAATTATAAGATAGTTCAATGGGTGAGATATGCAATTAGTCATGCTCAGTTACAACCGGTTGTAAAAAATACTGAATATCTTCCCAATTAAGATTTTATTGAACAACTTGAAGTGATACTGCAAACACCAAAACAATAAGAGAGGGGTAATATCCCTACTTTCCTTGATGCAACTTCATTCTTAACTTTTTTGTTAGAGAAGGCTCCTAACACACTGGTTGTAAAAATGGATTTTACACTCATTAATGAAACTAGGTTTCGTTTTAGTTGGCTTGGAAAATTTACTCTCCAATCCTATTCCAAGGACCTAAACCTATCTAATGGTGGTTTTCTAATGATTTTTTTTTGGTTGAGTAGTGAAAACAACCAAGCACACACATGATTTTTTTTTTCCCGAATAAAATGCAAAATTTTCTTAAGCTCTCACCACTCCAATGTCTCTACAAAGATCTCACCCAAAACTTACCTAAGGGAATGGATGTAGAAATGAGGAAAAATCACAAAAGGACAAACCAAATGCAATCAAATCACTACACTACCATATTTATTTAGATCTATTGGGTTCTCTACCCAACTTTGGAAGGACTACTAGACAACAAATCAACTTAATAAAGTAGTCCACGTAGGCCACACAAACACATTCCAAACATGGATTGAAGGAAAAGAGTATGACTATGGGACTCAATAAAAGGAAATATTCTTACAGAATAGATCAATAGAGACTTTAAGGACCATATATACTAGATCTAATCTTAGAATTTTGAAAATCCTACAATTTCCCTAATGCACAAGGATCATCGCAGGACATAGGCAGTACAACCAACGACGATTGTTGCATGAATCTTATACTGCAACTTGCGACAATTGCAAAAAACTTAATTTCTTTTTAAAAGAAAGGGATCTACTTCAGATATATCAGATATGTCTCAGACCTATAACATCTTAGATATATATACTATAACAGAGAACAGGGAAGGCAAAGTCAAATCACAAAGAGAAAACAGAGGATGGATTGGCAATTAATCCCAAACTAGATAAGAATAAAAACTTCTTCCCTAGTGGAGTCACTAGTTCTTTTATTGGATAAATGTCACTAGTATGGTAAGTTATATCTCCCTAGGACCTACCCATTGATCGTATATAGATAGTGGGGCTATACTTCTAATGGTTTCCCTAGATACAAATAAGAAATTCCTTTTATACCAAGAGAGGAAAGAGTGGAATACCTTATCTATGTAGGTTTTCCTTGTATGTTCTGCCCGTTGCAGCTCCTGAGATCCTTCTTCATCTCCTGAAACATGCTTCCTACACACAAGCAACAAAAAAACATTGATATCTTTCTTCTCCTAGTGTTAGAAACCACTAATTTTATTTAGATCTAACCTGATCTACTCATCACAAGATTAGATCCGAGCATTTGTAAATCATATACAAAAATATTCAGGGGGGAAACAATGATTTATTAATGAAATATAAGAAATACATCAATTATCATACCTTGGATGTAGATGCATTCCCCTTTCAATACTTTCCCCTTGCTGCTCCTCAACTTCTTGACCAAACTAGGCAATCTAGTTCTCGCTGTTGTGAATAGGAAAATCTCCTCTGCATTTGGACAACATAAATCTACAAATGATTCTTCCTTTTCCTTACTCAAGACTTTCCTTCTTTATGTAGCTCCTTGAAAGAGTCTTGGGAGATATTCTATATCTTCTAGAACCCAATAGAAACTCGAATAATGTGAGTTCCTAGGCTCATGCCACAAATATACAACTCATACATCGCTCACCTCCTCGTAAGTATGTGAATCTAGAATATTATATGGATCATCGCTTGTTTCACTATAAATGACCAATGATTATCATCGTGTGTTTTCTCCTATAGGTCCTGCGACAACCCTAAAAAAAGTCCCAAGTCCTAAGCAAGAAACATGTTTTGACTTTCATCTTCTGCTAGATTCCCTTCTGGTCCTGTAGGGTGGAAATTAAGGATATAAAAATTTTGCAAAAAGGGAGATGGAAATTTTTTAGTCTATCTTTTCTGATTTCTGAAGATCACTCGAGAGAGTGTGAGGGAAAGAGCATACTTAGAGTGTCATGATTAGTTCCTAGTCCTGAGTAATTGGAAATGGTTGATAAAGAAAATTTTAACTAAGAATTTGAATTCTCTAATTAGCCATCCATGTGGAAACAAAAAAGAATAATGGTTCTTTTTAGTTCCTTTAGTTTCTAGGTTGGATAATTAACTATGNAAATGGTTGATAAAGAAAATTTTAACTAAGAATTTGAATTCTCTAATTAGCCATCCATGTGGAAACAAAAAAGAATAATGGTTCTTTTTAGTTCCTTTAGTTTCTAGGTTGGATAATTAACTATGCAAGAAAGAACTTGAAGTGTGATTATTCTTCTTTACAAAATGTTGAAAACTAAATCCTAAAGTCTACTTGATGGGATAAGATTAAAAAATTTCAAAATCAATGAGAAAACAAAGATATACATGGGATGCAGAGGTATTAGTTGTGCCAACCACATAGAGAGCACAAATGGCATAGACAATGCAGTTAAAACACAGGGAAAACGCACCAATAGCACACGTCTGCACGAATGTTTCTTTGAAAGTTGCACTGACGCAGAACCATAACCATAAAGGAAAATTCAAATGGAATTCTCTTAGCCAAAGGTACGACTACTCAATTTGAAGGATCAGGTAGGTCGGTTTCTAGACCTTCATAGACAAAACAATGAGAAGAAGAGTTCTAATGGCCTAAATAGGGATAATTTTGATTCTATCCCCAATATGGTCACCAAACAATTGTGGTAGTTTCGTCACTTGGGTGAGTAGAAAGATAAGCACTTAAGTATCATGTTAGGACAGAAAGACACCACAGTAAAAGGTTAGTCAGCTAATGAACCAACATGTGAAGTAAACAAGAAATAAACAGAAACTAAAAGATGCATAAGCAAGAACACATAAAACTATAAATTGAGACAAGTGGAGATGGTCACCAATGGAAAAGCTTGCATTAGTAACACCATAGAGAAAATCAAGGAACTTATGGACTCTCCTCTTCCTCCTTGGGAGGTTTTGTGTAGTCCCCAATGAATAACTTCTTCTCCCCTTACAATACATAAATATAAATGAATAATTACAACCAACCTCTTAAGAGGTGAGAAGCTTGGCCTTAGTTATGGATGTTGGAATACTTTAAGAGAATACTGGACTCTCAAGATGCAATTTCAATAGCATAACAATACACTTGAACTCTTGGTTTTGTGCATACCCCCAAGCTTGATTTTATAGGACTTATTCAAGCTATTTACCAATTAGTTTTCAATGTGAATGGAGATTCTTCATGTAAGTACTTATCCTAGTATTCAAGTGGTCCCAATGTTAATCTTAGACCTAGATATTTGGCCTCATATGGTACACCTGATTTGAGGTTGCATGATATCCGACCAAGGCCAATAATGTTCCATTTTTCACATTATTGCAGGTTTCTTTGATAACAATCACAGAGCTTGTTCCATTAGCGTGAATTTGAGTTTTTTATCCCACACCATTTAGTGCAAATAGCGCAAAACTACCTTTGGTATCCCACACTAAGATTCAGGGATCCACTTTCCATAGTTCTATGGCTTTGTTGAATGTATCCTATTAATGTTGGAGGTATGTTATTTGTTGTGTTTCACTTGATGATTTCTTTGGCCATCACTTGTATTGCTTTGAGCTATGTTTTGGTGATAACATGATGTGTGGGGACAAAAAATTATTCATTAAAATTAAAGTAGAGGTACACATAAACAAGGTGTTTATCATACCAACATAACAATGGACAAACCCAAGGAAATTAAAAATATCAATGATAAATGTCCAATAAATATGATCATATGCTTTGTCAAAATAAATTTTCAAGAAGAGTGCATACTAAACAAAATCATTGGCCCACTTGATGGCCTCCAAAGTAGACTAGATTGTGTTCAAAATAAATCATCCTCCCTCTATCGAAGCCAAACAAGGAATGGACTTCATCATGATGCACCATAGATCTCCAATCATCGCTTTTCCATATGAGTATATGGGCTTGTTTAACCTCACCAACAACGGACAACCATACAATCACTTATTTGCAGTGGAGTTTGATACAATCGACACTGCACAATTCTATGACCCAAACGACAACCACGTGGGAGTGGACATCAACAACCTCATGTCAATAGAGAACAAGCCTGTAGGGTATTGGGATGGGGAGGAAAACTTACATGTATTGAGCCTCAAGATTGGATGGAACA
This sequence comes from Picea sitchensis, assembly GCA_010110895.2. Taxonomy (NCBI): domain Eukaryota; kingdom Viridiplantae; phylum Streptophyta; class Pinopsida; order Pinales; family Pinaceae; genus Picea; species Picea sitchensis. Next base: position 54,761 of record SNQJ01S0074633.1, on the reverse strand, counting down.
TATAGGCCTGGATCGATTAAAATCATCCTCAATTAGGCACAATAATTACTTTCGTATATTTTTTTGCAAAAATAATAAATAATTTTATATTTTTTTAAATACAAGTTATTTATGTTTGTGTTTTATAATTTCAATTAGGTATTTGTGTTATAATTTCAATTGTGTGTGTGTGTAACAATATTTGTATGTGAATTAGAGACGACAACGAGGAGAGGAGAAGAAACATCAGCAACAACAAGTCGAGACACACACATTTGTGCATGAGTGAGAGGCCAAGGAGAGGAAGATGTATTTTTTCCCTCACCCTACTTAATAGTCTACACATGACCTTTTGATGGATTTTGGCCTCAAGTTTTATGAAGAGGGTACATCCCTTA